>JBBHAA010003956.1:0-126366 GCA_037953035.1 Aquarana catesbeiana
GATGTCATTGTTATGTCATGTAGTGTGGTGTGATGTCATGTAGTGTCGTGTGATGTCATTGTTATGTCATGTAGTGTGGTGTGATGTCATGTAGTGTGGTGTGATGTCATGTGGTGTGATGTGATGTCATGTAGTGTGGTGTGATGTCATGTAGTGTGGTGTGATGTCATGTAGTGTGGTGTGATGTCATGTAGTGTGGTGTGATGTCATGTGATGTAGTGTGATGTCATTGTTATGTCATGTAGTGTGGTGTGATGTCATGTAGTGTGGTGTGATGTCATGTGATGTCATGTAGTGTGGTGTGATGTCATGTAGTGTGGTGTGATGTCATGTAGTGTCGTGTGATGTCATGTAGTGTGATGTGATGTCATGTAGTGTGGTGTGATGTCATGTAGTGTGGTGTGATGTCATGTAGTATGGTGTGATGTCATGTGATGTAGTGTGATGTCATTGTTATGTCATGTAGTGTGATGTGATGTGATGTCATGTAGTGTGGTGTGATGTCATGTAGTGAGGTGTGATGTCATGTAGTGTGGTGTGATGTCATGTAGTGTGATGTGATGTCATGTAGTGTGGTGTGATGTCATGTAGTGTGGTGTGATGTCATGTGATGTAGTGTGATGTCATTGTTATGTCATGTAGTGTGGTGTGATGTCATGTAGTGTCGTGTGATGTCATTGTTATGTCATGTAGTGTGATGTCATGTAGTGTAGTGTGATGTGATGTCATGTAGTGTGGTGTGATGTCATGTAGTGTGGTGTGATGTCATGTGGTGTGATGTGATGTCATGTAGTGTGGTGTGATGTCATGTGGTGTGATGTGATGTCATGTAGTGTGGTGTGATGTCATGTGATGTCATGTAGTGTGGTGTGATGTCATGTGATGTAGTGTGATGTCATTGTTATGTCATGTAGTGTGGTGTGATGTCATGTAGTGTCGTGTGATGTCATTGTTATGTCATGTAGTGTGATGTCATGTAGTGTAGTGTGATGTGATGTCATGTAGTGTGGTGTGATGTCATGTAGTGTGGTGTGATGTCATGTAGTGAGGTGTGATGTCATGTAGTGTGGTGTGATGTCATGTAGTGTGGTGTGATGTCATGTGATGTAGTGTGATGTCGTGTGATGTAGTGTGATGTCATGTGATGTAGTGTGGTGTGATGTCATGTGATGTAGTGTGGTGTGATGTCATGTGGTGTGATGTGATGTCATGTAGTGTGGTGTGATGTCATGTGATGTAGTGTTGGTGTGAGGTCATTGTCGGAGGTCTCCAGCCATTGGTTGGATCTATGTCCTATAGGAGGGATGAGCGTTGTCTCCTTACCTGAGTGACAGATCGCTTCCGTCTGCTTCTCCCCTGTGAAGACAGATAGGAATCCTCATTGTGTGGACATGTAGTACCGGGATTATAACCCTCATCAGATCACAGATACCCCACTACACCCGTCATCATCTCACCCTCACAGAGGACGGACGCCTTTATTTACTTTCAGCTTTCACTAAACCACTAAATATCGGCTGACTCAGCCTGGAACAAGGAGACCAGGAAAATGTTCCGTCCAATCAGATCTCCTATCTTTATTGAAGTTCAATGTATCAGATCTCCTATCTTTATTGACCTTCTATAAAGTACAAGATATCAGAAGTTCCATCTTTATAGAACACCATAAAGCACCCAGAAGTATCGGGACTTCCCAGAAGCTCCTGTGATGGGGGTGCAGCAGGTTGGGCCGTTATTAGAGCTGCACAGTCATAGAGGATTGAAATGTGTTGAGGTGCTGTAATAGCTGATCATGTGACCGCTGAAATCTCCGGATGTGCGGGATCACATGACTGAACCCATAACACAGAACTCCTCCCCATCTATAAATTATTCCCTATAAAATACTATCAATTAATTCTATCAATAAATAAGTAATAAATTGGATACAATAACAAATACAAATATTAATAGTTACAATAATAAATAAATGAATGGTTGATTTTTTTAGTATTGAACTACTATTAATTTATCTAAACAAATAATTGAAATATAAAAAATAAAAATTTCAGTAGGGTGTCCTTGGGTTCCATTTTGAATATCTGGTGATCATACGTTCAAAGCCAAGTTCTTACCTCCCATGATGGCGCAGTTGAAGTAGCTGCAAAGCTGGCCGGTGCTCTCCAGAACGTAGGTGGAGTTACTCTTCTTGACGTAGGTGAATTTCTCCGTAGGTGGGATCAAAACTTCGTCTTCCCCGGGGTAAAACGAGAATTCGCCTATCTCGGCACCAAAGCAGGTGGTTATCTCGAAGAAGGACATCACTCCGAAGGTTTGAGCCTTGGAGCTGTTGAGGGAAGTGGAGGTGAATCTCCCAAACTTAAAGAGAGGAGAAGCCTTAAAGGTGTCCCAGCTCCCCCGGAACGTGGTATACAGTTTTTTGCAGTCTGGTTTGAGGATCTGCAGGGCTCTGGTCAGGTAGAAGTGAAGAGCTTTGAAGTGAAAGTTGTCCATGTAGTCCTTGAGAGAGGCTCCAGCAATGGAGAGGTTGGCGTTCATTTGCTGGTATATGGGGTTCTCTACAGGGAACTGGTCGGTGAACACCAGTAGAGCGATCCCATGCTCATCCTCAAATTCGTCTGGGAGGTTGACCTTGGACATCACCTTTTTCCACCCTTTAGTTGCCCTCTTCCAAGCTTCATCAAATTCCTGGTTGGCTTTCTCCTGCCGCAGGATCCTGGGCATGACGTCATCGTTGAGTTTGTCCATACACCCAATGTATTGGTCATCGAAGACGTTGGGTTTGAACTTCAGCTCATAGGTGTTGCCGATCATCTGAGGAGATATAATTTATGCACCAAACTTAAAGCTTTGATCTTTTTTGGATGGGTACATTGGTCCAGCTTGGCACAATGGACGTCTTACGATCTCTTACCTGATAGATCCCTGGGGAAGCCCGAAATCACCGCAACAATGGCCACCATCTTCCAGGTCCTGGGCCAAGGTGCTTCCCCTCTGAAGATTGACCATAGGAGGTACCTCACCTGGCACGTTGCCAGTTACAGAATATTTCATGAATACAAGACGTTCTCTAATTAGGTAAAGGCAGGACGGTAATGTCACGCTCTTCACCTCATCCAATCAGAGAACACCTAGCATTCAATGACAAAGTACAAGGCTTTCTGTGAATGGCGGCAGTGCCGACTGAGTGACCCCCTGTAGTCATTGTGTAGTGGGGCAGATGCTTGGCACAGGACCCAGAAAATCGCAGCTGTCATTGTAGTAGCACCAACTACTACTACTACAGTGATCTCCAGCCTCCCCATAGGTCCTGTAGGTAGGAGATATACTCTACATACCTACATGCTACCTGGAGGACCTTAGGGTTGGGCCAGAAGAGGGGGGACCTGGAGATTGGGGTAGGAGAAGGGGAACTTGAAAAGCAGGGCAAGAGAGGGGGGCTTAGGGAGTCGTGAGGGGGGGGGGATGGAGAGTGGGGCAGAAGAAGGAGAACCTGAGCAGTGAAACAGGGGAGGGGGGACCTGGGGAGAAGGGCAGGAAAGGGGGGACCTGGAGAACGGGGCAGGTGAGGGGGGCATGAAGAATGGGGTAGGAGAAAGGGGAAAAGGAAGGAGGAGGCCAGGAGAAGGGGAACCTGAGGAGTGGGGCAGGAGAGGGGGAAACTGGGGAGCAGGGAAAAAGAGGGGGGCCTGAAGAGTGGGGGAGGAGGGCCGGAGAGGGGGAACCTGAATAATGGGGCAGAAGAAGGAGGACCTGGATAATGGGGCAGTAAAAGGGGGCCTGGGGAGAAGGGAGGCCTGGGGTGCAGTGCAGGAGAGGGGGGACCTGGATAATGGGGGCAGGAAAAGGGGGCCTGGGGAAAAGAGGAGAGGGGGACATGTTGAGCAGGGAAGTTGAGGGGGGACCTGAGGAGCGAGGCAGGAGAGGGGAAACCTGGAGAGTGGAGCAGAAGAGTGGGGACGTGGGGAGCGAGGCAGGAGAGGGGGGACATGGGGAGCGAGGCAGGAGAGGGGGGACGTGGGGAGCAAGGCAGGAGAGGGGGGACATGGGGAGCGAGGCAGGAGAGGGGGGACATGGGGAGCGCGGAATTAGAGGGGGGACATGGGGAGCGGGGCATTAGAGGGGGACAGGGAGCGGGGCAGGAGAGGGGGGATGTGGGGAGCGAGGCAGGAGAGTGGGGACATGGGGAGCGAGGCAGGAGAGGGGGGACATGGGGAGCGCGGAATTAGAGGGGGGACATGGGGAGCGGGGCATTAGAGGGGGACAGGGAGCGGGGCAGGAGAGGGGGGACGTGGTGAGCAAGGAAGGAGAGGGGGGACATGGGGAGCGAGGCAGGAGAGGGGGGACGTGGGGAGCGAGGCAGGAGAGGGGAGACATGGGAGCGAGGCAGGAGAGGGGGACATGGGGAGCGCGGAATTAGAGGGGGGACATGGGGAGCGGGCATTAGAGGGGGGCAGGAGAGGGGGGACGTGAGGAGCGAGTCAGGAAAGGGGGGACATGGGGAGCGAGGCAGGAGAGGGGGGACATGGGGAGCGGGGCATTAGAGGGGGACAGGGAGCGGGGCAGGAGAGGGGAAACCTGGAGAATGGAGCAGAAGAGTGGGGACATGGGGAGCGAGGCAGGAGAGCGGGGCAGGAGAGTGGGGATGCAGGAAAGGGAGACATGGGGAGTGCGGAATTAGAGGGGGGACATGGGGAGCGGGGCATTAGAGGGGGGACAAGGAGTGGGGCAGGAGAGGGGCAGGGAAGGGAGACATGGGGAGCGCAGAATTAGAGGGAGGACATGGGGAGCGGGCATTAGAGAGGGGACAAGGGGAGCGGGGCATTAGAGAGGGGACAAGGAGTGGGGCAGGAGAGGGGGACATGGGCCAGAGAAAATAATTTTACAATAAATTGGATTTTAATTCAGGAAAATTGTGTCTGTCCTCGTATTACCTCCACATGTTCACATCCAATCAGCAGGCAGAATATTGCAGCCAAAAAGTTCTTTATTCTCATCTCTGTGCAGGAAAGAGAACCGGTCATTGTCAGACATTCCAGAGATTATTATCAGAAAACATTCTCATTATTTATCAGAAACTCCAATCTCTGAGATGACAAAAATATAACGTTAGAAAAATACCCCCCCCCCAGACACATGCACACCTGATGCCTTATAACACCCCCACCCCCTTTTGATCCAGGGGTAGGCTACCCCTGCTTTATAGCATCCCCACCCCCTTCTGATCTCTTATAACACCCCCCTCTTTATCACTTATAACACCCCCACCAGAACCCAGAATGGACTGCACCCCATAAAATGATGTTAATGTCACTCTGAACAATGGGAGAAGATGGTGTCAGTGGAGTCCGGTGTCTCCTTAGACCCTTCTCCTTGTCCCTTCAATGACCCCCTTCCCATAGCGCCATCAGGTGTCCAATCTATCCATGGCCTCTCTATGAGCCTTCAGATGTCTCTTGTGTCCTCCACCACCACCTACCTCCATTTGCACCTACCAAGTCCTGGTCAGCCAGTCCTCCCAGCAGGAACAGATTCCCTCATCCATAACAATCATTATTTACAGAAAATAACATCGAAATCTGGAGAACTTTGTCAGGTAAAATACAGTCTGGGGCCGGAAAATAAACTCCATAGAACTATAAGAATGGAGGTTATACCGGGGGATTGAGACCGTCCTTCCACTGGACCCATAGAGAGAAAGAGACCCATAAAGAGATATAGAGAGTCCAAAGAGAGACATAGAGACCCATAAAGAGACATAGAGAGAGCCATAAAGAGACAGACCCATAGAGAGACAAAGAGAGACCCATAAAGAGACAGAGACCCATAAAGAGACATAGAGAGACCCATAAAGAGACAGACAATGGCGACCCTAGGGGGGGGGGGGGGCAGAGGGGGCCCTGACCCCCCCCAACATTATGCTGTGCCCCACCATGTGCCCCCCCCCCCCCCCCAAAAAAAAAAATTATTTTTTTTTTTACAAAAAATCAATGTCTAAGAGGGAGAGAGTCCCCAGTCAGCTCCTGCGGGTGATTCCTCCCCTGCTCGCTGACACTGCATAATGCGAGCGCTCACACAACCACAGCCGCCTGATCTGCTCTTTCACCTGCATCCTCATTGGCAGGGAGAAGAGCGAGTTGCAGGAAGGACTCCACCAGGACTCTCAGTTACTGAAAAAACAGACTGATTTCTTCCAAGAGATGCCAGACCAGCGCTGTCAATAGCAGGGGCAGGACAGCAAGAGGAGGCTGGGGAACCCCACAGGGGCAGAACACCAGGGCCCGGAGGCAAGACAACCTTTGCAACCCTGATAATTCTCCCACTGCTTTGGATCCTTATATTTTCTTGATATGCTGGTGACATATATCTCTTGTTTTCTGCCACCCTGGGGGGGCCCCAATACAGTAGGAAGGGAGCTCACTGCAGAACATGTGAAAGGGCCCGTTGTGGGGTCGTAGTAAAGGGCCCCAGGATATATATATATATATATATATATATATATATATATATGCATTTTATAGTTGCCCCCCTACTTTTGTCCCTGTCCCCCCATGTGCCCCCCCTAAATTTGAAAGCTGGAGACGCCACTGGAGACAGAGACCCATAAAGAGACAAAGAGAGACCCATAAAGAGACAGAGACCCATAAAGAGACATAGAGAGACCCATAAAGAGACATAGAAAGACCCATAAAGAGACAGAGACCCATAAAGAGACATAGAAAGACATAGAGTCCCATAAAGAGACAGAGAGACCCATAGAGAAACCGATAGAAAGACATAGTGAGACAAAGAGAGACATAGAAAGCCATGGAGGGATATAGAGACCAATTGAGACATAGACACTGATAGAGAGACATAGAAAGACATGGAGACGCATAGAGAGCCATAGAGATATACAGAGAGCCATAGAGAGAATGAGAGAGACATAGAAAGCCATAGAAGACATAGAGAGCCATATAGAGACATTATAGACATAGAGAAGAGAAGTGATCAGAGAATGAGACTTCTGAGTGTTGATGAACCTCACCTGGAGAAGAGGGAGGAAAAGGAGACTTCAGAGGACCGATGAACCTCACCTGGAGGAGAAGAGACTGGAGAATAAGACTTCAGAGGGTTGATGAACCTCACCTGGAGAAGAAGAGACTGGAGAATAAGACTTCAGAGGACGAATGAGCCTCACCTGGAGGAGAAGAGACTGGAGAATAAGACTTCAGAGGACCGATGAACCTCACCTGAAGAAGAAGAGACTGGAGAATAAGACTTCAGAGGATGAAAGAGCCTTGTCTGGAGGAGAAGAGACTGGAGAATGAGACTTCAGAGGATGAAAGAGCCTTGTCTGGAGAAGAAGAGACTGGAGAATAAGACTTCAGAGGACGAATGAACCTCACCTGGAGGAGAAGAGACTGGAGAATGAGACTTCAGAGGACGAATGAACCTCACCTGGAGGAGAAGAGACTGAAGAATAAGACTTCAGAGGATGAATGAGCCTCGTCTGGAGGAGAAGAGACTGGAGAATGAGACTTCAGAGGACGAATGAACCTCACCTGGAGGAGAAGAGACTGGAGAATAAGACTTCAGAGGACGAATGAGCCTCACCTGGAGGAGAAGAGACTGGAGAATAAGACTTCAGAGGACGAATGAGCCTCACCTGGAGGAGAAGAGACTGGAGAATAAGACTTCAGAGGATGAATGAGCCTCGTCTGGAGAAGAAGAGACTGGAGAATGAGACTTCAGAGGACGAATGAGCCTCACCTGGAGGAGAAGAGACTGGAGAATAAGACTTCAGAGGATGAATGAGCCTCGCCTGGAGGAGAAGAGACTGGAGAATAAGACTTCAGAGGACGAATGAGCCTCGTCTGGAGAAGAAGAGACTGGAGAATGAGACTTCAGAGGACGAATGAGCCTCACCTGGAGGAGAAGAGACTGGAGAATAAGACTTCAGAGGACGAATGAGCCTCACCTGGAGGAGAAGAGACTGGAGAATAAGACTTCAGAGGATGAATGAGCCTCACCTGGAGGAGAAGAGACTGGAGAATAAGACTTCAGAGGATGAATGAGCCTCGCCTGGAGAAGAAGAGACTGGAGAATAAGACTTCAGAGGACGAATGAGCCTCGTCTGGAGGAGAAGAGACTGGAGAATGAGACTTCAGAGGACGAATGAGCCTCGTCTGGAGAAGAAAGAGGCTTCATAACAGTAGCTTAGGAATAACTTTCAGTTCCTTATTACTAGAAGTAAAATCAGATGTTTACCAACCCAGACGGGGGAGGGGCCCAATGAGTCAGTCATTTATTTTTTTCTATTGTTTCCTTCATCTATTACATTCTCAGGTAATAATGGATGACTCAAAAAAATCCCCGCTACCCGACTCAGCATTTCAGGGCTGTAACCAGCCGGTTCACTTCTATTGAGTTTTGCTGCATCTCTATCAGGAGGACTCAAGATGGAGTGTGGAGGAGACACAGCAATTCTATAATCCAGACCCACAGGGGGCGCTCATCACTTCTGTCACACAGATTTATTATACCATTCCAGCTCCATCCATACATCTGATTTCTATGTCACTTTGCCTCTGAGTCAGTTAATAATCTTCCCTGACATATTTCACTCTCTGGGGGCACAGAATTACAGGCAGGTAGTGGGGTGTGTGATAATCTCTACATTTTCAGCCGGGGTTCCTCCTGAGGTTCATTGAGTAGTATGCAGTGAAAAACGGACCTGTTGCCTGATGGTCCTTGTACAGTTCTAGGGCCGGTAACACCTCGCAGAGTCAGTATTGGGGGCCAGTGGAGTCTTTGTGATACATAACCTCCTCTGACACCAATTTGTCTTTATATCTGTTTATCAGGGTGACCTTCTTCCCACTGACCACCAATGTAAGGGAGCTCTACCATGACCATCTACGTAAAGAAGCTCTACCATGACCACCAACGTAAGGCAGCGCTACCATGACCACCAACCTAAGGGAGCTCTACCATAACCACCAATGTAAGGGAGCTCTACCATAACCACCAATGTAAGGGAGCTCTACCATAACCACCAATGTAAGGGAGCTCTACCATAACCACCAATGTAAGGGAGCTCTACCATAACCACCAATGTAAGGGAGCTCTACCATGACCACCAATGTAGGGGAGCTCTACCATAACCCCCAATGTAAGGGAGCTCTACCATGACCACCAATGTAAGGGAGCTCTACCATGACCATCTACGTAAGGGAGCTCTACCATGACCACCAACGTAAAGAAGCTCTACCATGACCACCAATGTAAGGCAGCTCTACCATGACCACCAATGTAGGGGAGCTCTACCATGACCACCGACGTAAGGGAGCTCTACCATGACCACCAACGTAAGGGAGCTCTACCATGACCACCAAGGTAAAGGAGCTCTACTATGACCACCAAGGTAAGGGAGCTCAACCATGACCACGAAGCTAAGGGAACTCTACCATGACCACGACCTAAGGGAGCTCTACCATGACCACCTATGTAAAGAAGCTCTACCATGACCACCAATGTAAGGGAGCTCTAAGATAACCATCAATTTAAGGAAGCTCTACCATGACCACCAATGTAAGGGAGCTCTACCATGACCACCAATGTAAGGAAGCTCTACCATGACCACCAACGTAAGGGAGCTCTACCATGACCACCAAAGTAAGGGAGCTCTACCATGACCATCAAAGTAAGGGAGCTCTACCATGACCACCAAGCTAAGGGAACTCTATCATGACCACGACCTAAGGGAGCTCTACCATGACCACCAATGTAAGGAAGCTCTACCATGACCACCAACGTAAGTGAACTCTACCATGACCACCAATGTAAGGAAGCTCTACCATGACCACCAACGTAAGGGAGCTCTCCCATGACCACCAAGATAAGGGAGCTCTACCATGACCATCAAAGTAAGGGAGCTCTACCATGACCACCAAGCTAAGGGAACTCTATCATGACCACGACCTAAGGGAGCTCTACCATGACCACCAATGTAAGGAAGCTCTACCATGACCACCAACGTAAGTGAGCTCTACCATGACCACCAATGTAAGGAAGCTCTACCATGACCACCAACGTAAAAGAGCTCTACAATAACCACTAAGGTAAGGGAGCTCTACCATGACCACCGACTTAAGGGAGCTCTACCATGACCCCCAAGAGTGGCGGTGCATCCATAAGGGCGCATAGCATGAATCTATCCATGGCCGCTGCTGCCACCCCCTATTCAGGCACTTGGCCTCTTTTCGGGCGCCTTAATTACAGCGACGGGAGTGTTCTTGAAGCACCTGATTAGAGCCATAGGCTCTAATAGGCGTAAAAAAAAGGTGACCTGCGAGCGCAATGCTGGGCGCTCGCAGTTCACCCAGGTGTGTTAGAACAGCAAATGAATATTCACTTTCCTAACACTGAACCGCCTCTCCGCCAATCAGGTGCTCGGGTCCATTACCCATCACCTGATTGGCTGAAATTACAGGCGCTGTGATTGGACGCTTATCAGGAGGAGAGGATGGGAGGAGAGGATGGGAGGAGATGCATGGAGGACACCGCTCACCGACGTCACCTGCTGCCCCACTGAGACAGGGTAAGTGCCAGGCAGACGGCGAGCGGGTGGGGGGGGTCACAGTGGCAGCATTTGATGGTCACAGTGAGGCTGAGCGGAAGATATTCCAGAGGGTAGTATTGGGGGCATTAGTGGTAGGTTAACCAAAGCACAAAAACACAAGGTGAGTATAGTAGCAAGTCCTAGTTGTAATCTCGGAACACCCAATACGAAGACAATATGCGACCAGTCTAAACTATGTGGCATGTTCACCAATGCCAGGAGCATGGCAGACAAGATGGGTGAACTAGAGATACTGTTGTACAAGGAGGATTTGGATTTTGTGGGAATTTCAGAGACCTGGTTCAACAGCTCTCATGATTGGCTGGCAAACATTCAAGGGTATACCCTTTATCCTATCACAAATTGGATTAGCAGCAAGGATGGGAAGTGTTATCATAATGGGGGATTTTAATTATCCAGACATAGACTGGGCGGAGGGAACCGCGCATTCATTTAAGGCTCGCCAGTTCCTTAATGTCTTGCAGGACAATTTTATGGGTCAGATGGTAGACGCACCAACTAGAAATAAAACATTACTAGATCTACTGATTACCAACAATACAGACCTGATCACAGATGTGGAAATACGGGGCAATTTAGGGAACAGCGATCACATGTCATTTAGTTTCACTATAAATCACAAATAGGAAACATAAAGGGAATACAAAGACACTGAATTTCAAAAGAGCCAACTTCCCTAAACTACAAACCTTGCTAAAAGGCATAAATTGGGATAAAATCTTAGGAACAAAGAATACGGAGGAGAGATGGGTTTGCTTTAAGAGCATATTAAATAAGGGCATTAGCCAATGTATCCCATTGGGTAATAAATTTAAAAGAGCGAACAAAAGGCCTGGATGGCTTAACTCCAATGTAAAAAGGCATATAAAAGCAAAGGAGAAGGCCTTCAAAAAATACAAGGTTGAGGGATCATCCTCAGCATTCAGACTTTATAAAGAATGCAATAAGAAATGTAAGGGTGCAATTAGGACGGCTAAGATAGAACATGAAAGACACATAGCGGAGGAGAGCAAAAAAATCCCAAGAAATTCTTTAAGTATGTAAACAGTAAAAAAGGGAGGACAGACCATATTGGCCCCATAAAGAATGAGGAAGGACATCTGGTTACAAAGGATGGGGAGATGGCAAAGGTATTGAATTTATTCTTCTCCTCAGTCTTCACGAGTGAATCGGGGGGCTTCAGTAACCAAAACTGCAGTGTTTATCCTCATGACACAACACAGGAAGCGCCTCCATGGTTAACAGAGGACGGAATTAAAATTAGACTTGAGAAACTTAACATTAATAAATCACCGGGACCAGATGGCTTGCATCCGAGGGTACTTAGGGAACTCAGTCAGGTGATTGCCAGACCGTTGTTCCTAATTTTTACAGATAGTCTACTGACTGGAATGGTACCAGCTGATTGGAGAAAAGCCAATGTAGCACCAATATTTAAAAAGGGCCCAAAATACATCCCTGGGAATTACAGACCAGTTAGCCTAACATCAATAGTATGTAAACTCTTGGAGGGGATGATAAGGGACTATATACAAGATTTTAGTAATAAGAATGATATCATTAGCAGTAATCAGCATGGATTCATGAAGAATCATTCTTGCCAAACCAATCTATTAACCTTCTATGAGGAGGTGAGTTGCCATCTAGATAAAGGAAGGCCCGTAGACGTGGTGTATCTGGATTTTACAAAAGCATTTGACACAGTTCCCCATAAACGTTTACTGTACAAAATAAGGTGCGTTGGCATGGACCATAGGGTGAGTACATGGATTGAAAACTGGCTACAAGGGCGAGTTCAGAGGGTGGTGATAAATGGGGAGTACTCAGAATGGTCAGGGGTGGGTAGTGGGGTTCCCCAGGGTTCTGTGCTGGGACCAATCCTATTTAATTTGTTCATAAACGACCTGGAGGATGGGATAAAGAGTTCAATCTCTGTATTTGTGGACGATACTAAGCTAAGCAGGGCAATAACTTCTCCGCAGGATGTGGAAATCTTGCAAAAAGATCTGAACAAATGAATGGGGGAGGGGCAACTACATGGCAAATGAGGTTCAATGTAGAAAAATGTAAAATAATGCATTTGGGTGGTAAAAATCTGAATGCAATCTATAGACTGGGGGGAGAACCTGTGGGGGGATCTAGGATGGAAAAGGACCTGGGGGTCCTAGTAGATGATAGGCTCAGCAATGACATGCAATGCCAAGCTGCTGCTAATAAAGCAAACAGAATATTGGCATTAAAAAGGGATCAACTCCAGAGATAAAACGATAATTCTCCCGCTCTACAAGACTCTGGTCCAGCCGCACCTGGAGTATGCTGTCCAGTTCTGGGCACCAGTCCTCAGGAAGGATGTACTGGAAATGGAGCGAGTACAAAGAAGGGCAACAAAGCTAATAAAGGGTCTGGAGGATCTTAGTTATGAGGAAAGGTTGTGAGCTCTGAACTTATTCTCTCTGGAGAAGAGACGCTTGAGAAGGGATATGATTTCATTGTATAAATACCGGACTGGTGACCCCACAATATACAAATACCGGACTGGTGACCCCACAATATATAAATACCGGACTGGTGACCCCACAATATACAAATACCGGACTGGTGACCCCACAATATATAAATACCGGACTGGTGACCCCACAATATACAAATACCGGACTGGTGACCCCACAATATATAAATACCGGACTGGTGACCCCACAATATATAAATACCGGACTGGTGACCCCACAATATACAAATACCAGACTGGTGACCCCACAATATACAAATACCGGACTGGTGACCCCACAATATATAAATACCGGACTGGTGACCCCACAATATACAAATACCGGACTGGTGACCCCACAATATATAAATACCGGACTGGTGACCCCACAATATATAAATACCGGACTGGTGACCCCACAATATATAAATACCGGACTGGTGACCCCACAATATACAAATACCGGACTGGTGACCCCACAATATACAAATACCAGACTGGTGACCCCACAATATACAAATACCGGACTGGTGACCCCACAATATATAAATACCGGACTGGTGACCCCACAATATATAAATACCGGACTGGTGACCCCACAATAGGGATAAAACGTTTTCACAGAAGGGAGTTTAATAAGACTCGTGGCCACTCATTACAATTAGAAGAAAAGAGGTTTAACCTTAAACTACGTAGAGGGTTCTTTACTGTAAGAGTGGCAAGGATGTGGAATTCCCTTCCACAGACGGTGGTCTCAGCGGGGAGCATTGATAGCTTCAAGAAACTATTAGATGAGCACCTGAATGACCGCAATATACAGAGATATACAATGTAATATGACATATAATCACACAACATACAGAGATATATAATGTAATATGACATATAATCACACAACATACAGAGATATATAATGTAATATGACATATAATCACACAATATACAGAGATATATAATGTAATATGACATATAATCACACAACATACAGGATATATAATGTAATATGACATATAATCACACAACATACAGAGATATATAATGTAATATGACATATAATCACACAACATACAGAGATATATAATGTAATATGACATATAATCACACAACATACAGAGATATATAATGTAATATGACATATAATCACACAACATACAGAGATATATAATGTAATATGACATATAATCACACAACATACAGAGATATATAATGTAATATGACATATAATCACACAACATACAGAGATATATAATGTAATATGACATATAATCACACAACATACAGGGATATATAATGTAATATGACACATAATCACACAACATACAGAGATATATAATGTAATATGACATATAATCACACAACATACAGGATATATAATGTAATATGACATATAATCACACAACATACAGAGATATATAATGTAATATGACATATAATCACACAACATACAGGATATATAATGTAATATGACATATAATCACACAACATACAGAGATATATAATGTAATATGACATATAATCACACAACATACAGAGATATACAATGTAATACTGACACATAATCACACACATAGGTTGGACTTGATGGACTTGTGTCTTTTTTCAACCTCACCTACTATGTAACTATGTAATTGATGGGTTTTTTCAGAATTTTTCAGTTTTTTTTGCGCCCCCCAAAAATTTTGAGCACTAGCCACCACTGACCTCGGGTAAGGGAACTCTACAATGACCAATGTAAAGGGGCCCCTCTCCTACTGACCATCAGGATAAGAGGTTCAGGCCTTTATTCACTGACCACCAATGAAAGGTGATTACATGTTCCATCCATCATAGTCCAAAGGGTTTTCACTAGCGATGCTCAGTCCATCTGGTCAGTTTTAGGACCGGACCGGCACCGCAATGAACCGCTCGCTCCCCTTTTTATTCCAACAGACACCCGCAGGCAGGACAGGTGCCGGCTGCTTATCAGTGCTGCATACCTAACCTAAGAGCCAATGGAGCCTAGGCTCCTCCTCCACTCTGACATTACACCCACAGGAGGAGGAGCCTAGGCAGAGGGACATTTATTGGGAGAGACGCACTGATCGGAGGTCTGTAATGAGGGAGATATGAACTGAGCATGTCAGCAGAGTTATATTGGGAAAAAGATGTGCACGGGGGGATTGCACATTACACTTGGAGGATTGCATGCGGGGGGGGGCTATAAATGGGGGGATTCACACTGGGTGGATTACAATGGGGGAGATTACACAGGAGGGATTACATTGGGGGCATTACACTGGGGGATTTACAGGGGGTGGGTAATTTTGGGAGGTTACACTAGGGGGGGATTTACATGGGGGAGTTAATTTACACTGAGGGGATTAAACTGGGGGGAATTTACACTGGGAGGATTCACACTGGAGGGATTTACAGGGGGGGGCATTACACAGGGGGTAGTACATTGGGGGCATTACAATGGGGGATTTTCATTGGAGGATATACTGAGGGATTTAAACTGGGAGATTCACACTGGGTGGATTACAATGGGGGAGATTACACAGGAGGGATTACATTGGGGGCATTACACTGGGGGATTTACAGGGGGTGGGTGTTTTTGGGAGATTACACTGGAGGTTTTACACTAGGGGGGATTTACATGGGGGGGGTAATTTACACTGGGGGGATTACATGGGGGATTACCTGGGGGACTTTACACTTAAGGAGATTTACATGGGGGGTTTTTTGCACTGAGGGGATCACACTGGGGGGATTTACACGGGGAAGATTAATGGCATTACTATTGCCATTATATGCAGTGTTGTATTGGAAAATTATTGGGGGGGGGGGGGGTGACAGCATGTTTTACTGCACCAGGTGACACCAACCCTAGTGACACCACTGGTAGTGAGATCTGGTTCATCACTTAATTCCTTTATCCAGAAATCATATTCTTCAGCCACTGCTGCTGTGTCTTGCAAAAATGATCTGAGCGGATATACAGCCGCTCCATCACATTTAAAGGTGAGGGTATTACCACCCCCCACCACCACCACCACCAGCTACATTTCCTGGGGTCCCCGGTCCCAACCTGGAGCCCAGGACCAATAGTCTCATCTGATGTACTCTGAGGAGTGAGAGGAATGGACGTTCCTTCTTCTCTTTTGTGACATCATAAACTTGAAATGAACATATCCTAAAATAAAGGTTTCAGTTTCTTTGTTTGAAAGCCATTACCGGCTTGTACAGCAGGCAATAAAACCCATGTTAGTTTGACCGGCTGCTTTGGAGGACAGAGGAGAGATCTGGGTTCAAAATACCCCAAATCTCTCCATAAAGAGGACCTGTCATAGCCAATGCAGTGATAGGTATGGACGTTGCTTTGAGAGGCCTAGCCGGTACTGTTCACCCTCACCATCGGTGACTCTGATCATCCAGAAATTTAAAGGATAAGTTCACTTTTAGTGAGAATCATAATCAGGGTGTACCATGCAACATGTTATTAATGCATCTGCCTGCACACCCCCCAATCAGGATAAGAGTGAGGTTTTCTGGATGGCAGAGGAGTACAAGGGCTTTGAGCTTCCGGAAGCTTTCCCAGAACCCCCAAAGGGAAATTAACGTTTTAGGCATTAGATTTGGTCCCCTTATGGCCTTGCAAATTGGGTAAGCAGGCTACAAGATGCAGATGCCAAGGTTGCCAGCTGGAAGGAATTGAAGCTTTTTTCAGGGAAAGGATTGATCTGATTAAAACGTACCTGATCCTGGTATTTCTGTATGTCAGCTTTGTCTGTGTTTTGCCAGTCTCTCTCTATGCGAAGATCTACAGCTTTTTCTTCTAGTTGTTCTGGGGGAACAGACTGAACCTCATAAAGAGATCTGTAACCTACCTTCCCAAGCGGATGGGGGGCCTAGGTATGGACAACCCGGTGGGTTTTTTTTTACTAATATTTTTGAAACATAATTTTTGTAACATGTTGGCAGAGGAACCGTCTGGGTTGGTTTTGTTTAGTCCTGGTTTAGGCCTTTCTGGAGAGCTGGGAGAATGGTGGGCCAGTGAAAAGCCTGAGGGTCCGACACAGTGAGCTTCCGGTTTATGTTGCTCTGTGCCTAAAAATGCTCCAGCAGTGGCGAGTGATGGCAGAAGAGTGACGTAATAAGAAAAGTAATATAGGTGAAAATAGACCTTGAGATGAATGCCAAGATAGAGAGGAGCACCAAGATGGTGTTGAGCACCAAGACAGTGATGAGCAGCAAGATGGTGATCAGCACCGAGATGCAGAGGAGCAAAGACATGGAGATGAAAATCGATGAGTAGAGGGGAGAGAAGAAAAGCACCAGAGCAAAGAGGACCAAAATGTTGAGAGCTCAACGAGAAAGCCAAAGAGCTCAGAAGAGAGGCGAGGATGCGGGAAGGGAGAAGAGGAGAGAAATTCTACAAAAAGCATGAACACTGAAAGAAGAGAAGGAGAAGGCCTTTTCTGTGAACTTGGGATAATGATAGGCCAGTGCAAAGCCTGAGGGTCCGACATGGTAAGCTCCCAGCTTACGTTTCTCCATGCCTATAAATGCTTCGGCAGCGTCGAGTGATGGCAGAGGAGTGAAGTGATAAGAAAAGTAATGGAGGTAAAAATAGACCTCAAGATAAACAGGAAGATAGAGAGAAACACCAAGGTGAAGAGGAGCACCTAGATGGAGATGAGCACCGAGATGGAGATGAAAATTGATCAGCAGAGGGGAGAGGAGAAATGCACCAGAGCAAAGGCTGAAATGTTGAACAAAGCAACTGCATTGAGAGCTCAACAAGAGAACCAAAGAAATATGAAATTGTGTATACAAAAAAATTTGCGCCAACTCTCAAGAAAATAAAGCAGCCAACACAACAACTTGACCCGTGTAAATATAAAGAAATAAAATAAAGTGTGGCGCTAGTGATGATACCTCGTTAGAAATAGTGTAAACCCTGTAACTAGAATAGGGATGTACAATCCTCAGGTGTGTACAAAAAAGAAGAAGAGGAGGGGGGAGTTGAAGTGAGGGAGATAATACCTTCCTCACCCAAACTTTCCCATGGGTGAATTCAACATTAATAAGGTAATTCGTGCAATGATATGTCTATATCTGTGTGCTAAATAAGTGGAGACTAAGGAGGTTGGTGTTCCGTATCGTGACAAATAGGGAAAACCAATCAGATTGATACTTGAAGGTTCAGCTCCAAGCTGTAATCAAACAGAAAAAGGAAGCTTAGAGAATAAAAATAAAAATAGAAATAAAAATATTATTAAGGCTACTACAATGATGTATGCCAAGTACTATGCCACCCAAAGAAGAGGGGGACCAAAATATATAAATATATAATCAAAAGTCCATCAAGGTGGTATGTACAGAGATGAAGGCATATTTAAAGTCCGCCATCTTAGATATGGGGTTACTAGATATCAATCTTGGTGTAAATAGTTCATTAAGCTGTGGTAGACAGGGGCTGTTGAACGTATCCCTGTTCAGGAGTAGGGTTCCTCCCTTAGAGTGGTGACTTTGGCCCAAAAGGAACAGATATATAATGCCCTTACCAGATAAGGTGGACTCACAGGCCCTTGGCGGTGAGTCAAACGAGCTTTGTACCGTCAAGCGGTGTAGGGCTGTAAAGCCGTATGTCGTTCCTGGGTGGAATTTCGCTGATGTCACCGGAAGGCACGCCTCTGGCTCGATAGGTTTTCCCAGATGTCATTTAGTGGTGTGTTCTTGGCAGGGCGCAGCTGGAAGCCGGGGTCAGCCACAATCTTCAGGTAAAGGAAAACCTTTTCCTCAGCAGCCAATACCGTATTTGTAGATGAAACAAGAAAAAAACTTCCACATAGTGTAAATCTTTCTCAAACGTGACGACGTTTATTAAAATAAAGGTTTTTTTGCAGTAAAATACAAAAAAATTGGGCGGTAAAAACTAGGCTCAAAATAATATAAAAGAGTCCCAAGATTTAAAAATTTGCGCAGTAGGTGATGGTGAGGGTAAAATCCACAGAAAATCCGACGCGTTTCGTCCTCAAAGACTTCTAGTAACCCCATATCTAAGATGGCGGACTTTAAATATGCCTTCATCTCTGTACATACCACCTTGATGGACTTTTGATTATATATTTATATATTTTGGGTCCCCCTCTTCTTTGGGTGGCATAGTACTTGGCATACATCATTGTAGTAGCCTTAATAATATTTTTATTTCTATTTTTATTTTTATTCTCTAAGCTTCCTTTTTCTGTTTGATTACAGCTTGGAGCTGAACCTTCAAGTATCAATCTGATTGGTTTTCCCTATTTGTCACGATACGGAACACCAACCTCCTTAGTCTCCACTTATTTAGCACACAGATATAGACATATCATTGCACGAATTACCTTATTAATGTTGAATTCACCCATGGGAAAGCTTGGGTGAGGAAGGTATTATCTCCCTCACTTCAACTCCCCCCTCCTCTTCTTCTTTTTTGTACACACCTGAGGATTGTACATCCCTATTCTAGTTACAGGGTTTACACTATTTCTAACGAGGTATCATCACTAGCGCCACACTTTATTTTATTTTCTTTAAGAGAACCAAAGACCTCAGGAGCAGAGGGCATGGTGAGGGAGAAGAGAAACGTTATACAGTAAGCACTGAAAGCAGAGATGGAGAATGGTGGGCCAGTGAAAAGCCTGAGGGTCTGACATGGTAATCTCCCGGCTTATGTTGCCCCGTGCCTGAAAATGCTTTGGCAGTGACAGTGGAGGATATTAAGTCTCTTCCTAGGAAGGTCCTGGAGAAAAGGTTTGTTGAATTTGCCTTTAGCAAGCTGCTGGCCTTGAGGAATTGCCCAGGGCCCTGTTATGAGGGAGGGTCAGCGTCTGATTAATCTGGAGAGAATCCCTTTCAAGTTTCAGGATCTGGCCTGGCTCTCATTCCACGGCTGGTCAGGAACCGTGAATCAGACAGAGACAGAAAATGCAGGTAAAAAACACACCTTTTAATATAATGTTAAAAAATGGTACAAATAGGAAATGTAGTCAAAACATAGCCAGGGTACAGTAACCAAAGCGGGTAGTCAGAACAAATCAGTAAATCAGGAAGCCAGAGATCAGCGTAGTCAGAGGCAGCAGACAGGATCAGGAACCAGAAGGGATGTCAGCCAGGCAAGTCTTCAACAGGAACACCGCAGAGAGTCTCCTGATATGTTTGCCCAAGGCGAAGGCACAGGAGAAATGAACCAGGCAGTTTAAAGGGCTGGCTGTAGGCTGAAGTGAAGAGCAGGAAATGATCACCAGGTGAGCCACAGTGGAACAATGAGTGCTGGCAATTACCGACAGCTGAGCAACCTGAGAGCTGAGAAAGAAGGGCTGAGAGCCCAAACCTGCCAATAGCAGACTTTATGGGAAAGGCAATCTGAAGCATCACTCTGTGGAGAACAGTGGTTGTTCAAGAGTGGAGTGGGGTGGAGGAGACGATGGACCATTTCTTGCTTCAGTGCCCCTTCAATATAGAAGTCTATAAGCGGGGTGGGTGGGGGCTCTGGGGTATCCCTTTCCTTTCCCGCTTGTGTTATGAGAACAGGGCGTACAGGGCTTTTCAGACTCGCCAGGATTTTGCTTTCGAGACACTTTTTCTAGTTTGCTTAGTAGTCCCTTATACACGTGGAATGAACGGTGTCAGCTTTCCACTCAGAAAAAGTCTTTCCTGTCGAGGTGGTGGTGCACAACATCCTGGGTGAAGTTGGGAAGATGCGGGGTCTTGAGAAGGACAGATGGTGGCCGGGGGCCTGGACGTGGAGGAATATCAGGTCCCCATAGCTGCCGTCTGTCTGTCAGTCTCTGGGTATGCAGCTTTTCTTTCTATCCCTTCACATCCCCTAGATTTTTATAAGATCAGAATTTGGCAAAAAGTCTGCATGCATGGGTTAAATGTGTAATGGGTTTCTTAGCCTGAGGGTGTGTTTAGGTGGAGGTTGGGGGTTTTTGTGGTGCTTTATGTACTGTATATTATTCGGATATTGATAATAAAAATATGAGCAATGTGATTTATACTCCAATGTCTCATACAGGGAATTTGTATAAATATCGCTAATGGATGACTGAAGATGAGGAAAAGATCAGGAAGGCAGAGGATCGTCAAAGGACGATGGAATTCACCTGCAGGGAAGAGGCAGGTCCACATTCTGGCCACATTTAGACACAAAATGTGAGTAAACAGAGCAAAGTGATTTCAATTTCAATTCCTCTTCCAGGGAATACATGGAAATCTGGATAAACTGATGAGGAGGAACAGCACATGGATCTTAGGCCAGAGGAGAACTCATAAACAAGACATGAAATCCTCTGAAGGAGATGGACTTTTTAGGTGCCAAAATTGTACTTGTCAGGAACCATATATCAGGCGGAGACAGAAAATGCAGTTAAAAATCAACACCTTTAATGAAATAGCAAAAAAAAAAATAACACAGTACGGGAACGTAGTAAAAAACTAAACCCCGGGCTTGGTTCCCGAGAGCGGTTAATCAGACGAGCCGGGGTCAGAAAGCCAGAAAATCAGAGTAGTAAGGAGCCAAAACAGGAACAGGTCCCGAAAGAGAAGTCAGCCAGGCCAGGTCATACACAGGAACACAGACAGGAATACACTGGATATCATTGACTATATCCATGTTACAGGTCCTCGGTTCCCTGGTCTAGGCGGTCTCTTGGTTATAGATTTCTACAACATACATACACTATATGAATTTGTCTGCCTGTCCCGTAACACCACTCCTGAAATTTTACTATATCATGTTAAGTGATCTTTTTCTCATTTTTTTTGTCCTGTGGGTCCCCATTTTGGACCCCTCTTGAGGTGGAATTGAGCCATGGCAGAGTCTCCAGCCTGGCCACCAAAGCATTAATAGACATTCTACCAGACTTATGCAAAGAGACAATACAAGCAGATCCGTTCTTTCACGGAACAGACAGGTGACAAGGAGACTCTCAATCTTTTTTCATAAACTCAAGAGACTTATGTCGGTTAAAACTTGGTTTTGGTGGGATGCTGCGTTCCCTGGAGGAATATTTAAAAGAAAATAGAATCCCCAAAGGACTCAGAATAAATAAAATGTCCCTCCTTTGAGGTAGAAGACTTCAGATCCCAGTGGGTTAGTATTTTAGATGAAGCCTCCAGGAGGACTAATGAGACTCCTAATTAAATTCAAAGAAACTCGTACGAAGGCTTTTAAATCTGAAATAAACAAAACACAACAGGACCTGGATAAACTTCACCACTTACCAGACTTTGAATTAAAAGAAGAACAACTTACCAACAGCATAGACACCTTGGAAGAGGAGATTACACAGACAAAAAGATCTAAACTTGACAAACTTGACTACGCCGAAGAAATAGTATACAAGTGGATCACCTTTAACCAACACTCTGGGATACACAGACTGGACTGTGACGCCTGTAGCTGGGGGGACATGATCTAGGAGTTATTGGAGACTGGGGACATAATATAGGAGTTATTGGAGACTGGGGACATGATCTAGGAGTTGTTGGAGACTGGGGAAATGTTATAGGAGTTGTTGGAGACTGGGGACATGATCTAGGAGTTGTTGGAGACTATGGACATGATCTAGGAGGTGTTGGAGACTGGGGAAATGTTATAGGAGTTGTTGGAGACTGGGGACATGATCTAGGAGTTGTTGGAGACTGGGGACATGATCTAGGAGTTGTTGGAGACTGGGGGCATGATATAGGAGTTGTTGGAGACTGGGGACATGATATAGGAGTTGTTGGAGACTGCGGACATGATATAGGAGTTGTTGGAGACTGGGGACATGATCTAGGAGATGTTGGAGACTGGGGAAATGTTATAGGAGTTGTTGGAGACTGGGGACATGATCTGGGAGTTGTTGGAGACTGGGGACATGATCTAGGAGTTGTTGGAGACTGGGGGCATGATCTAGGAGATGTTGGAGACTGGGGAAATGTTATAGGAGTTGTTGGAGACTGGGGACATGATCTGGGAGTTGTTGGAGACTGGGACATGAGCTAGGAGTAATTGGAGACTGGGAGATGATATAGGAGTTGTTGGAGACTGGGGAATAGGGATGAGCCGAACACTCCCGTGTTCGGTTCGCACCAGAACATGCGAACAGGAAAAAAGTTCGTTCGAACACGCGAACACCATTAAAGTCTATGGGACTCGAACATGAATAATCAAAAGTGCTCATTTTAAAGGCTTATATGCAAGTTATTGTCATAAAAAGTGTTTGGGGACCCGGGTCCTGCCCCAGGGGACATGGATCAATGCAAAAAAAGTTTTAAAAACTGACGTTTTTTCGGGAGCAGTGATTTTAATAATGCTTAAAGTCAAACAATAAAAGTGTAATATCCCTTTAAATTTCGTACCTGGGGGGTGTTTATAGTATGCCTGTAAAGGGGCGCATGTTTCCTGTGTTTAGAACAGTCTGACAGCAAAATGACATTTCGAAGGAAAAAACCCATTTAAAACTACCCGCGGCTATTGCATTGCCGACAATACACATAGAAGTTCATTGATAAAAACGGCATGGGAATTCCCCACAGGGAAACCCCGAACCAAAATTAAAAAAAAAAAAGACGTGGGAGTCCCCCTAAATTCCATACCAGGCTCTTTAGGTCTGGTATGGATATTAAGGGGAACCCCGGCCAAATTTTTTTAAAAAATGACGTGGGGTAGATTTTAAGGGGAACCCCGCGCCAAAAAAAAAAAAAAAAAAAAAAAAAAAAAAAACGGCGTGGAGTCCCCCCGAAAATCCATACCAGACCCTTATCCGAGCACGCAACCTGGCAGGCCGCAGGAAAAGAGGGGGGGGCGAGAGTGCGGCCCCCCCCTCCTGAACCGTACCAGGCCACATGCCCTCAACATTGGGAGGGTGCTTTGGGGTAGCCCCCCAAAACACCTTGTCCCCATGTTGATGAGGACAAGGGCCTCATCCCCACAACCCTGGCTTGTGGGGGTCTGCGGGCAGAAGAAGAAGATGAAGGAAGATAGAAGAAGCATTTAAATAAAGGAATTGTCAAAAACTGTCTCTTGTCATTTTTAACATTTTTGACAGTTTTTTAGTGAAATGGTAGGGGTAAGTACCCCCTTACCATTTCACACAGGGGGGGGGCGGGATCTGGGGGTCCCCTTGTTAAAGGGGGCTTCCAGATTTCGATAAGCCCCCCGCCCGCAGACCCCCACAACCACCGGCCAGGGTTGTGGGGATGAGGCCCTTGTCCTCATCAACATGGGGACAAGGTGTTTTGGGGGGCTACCCCAAAGCACCCTCCCAATGTTGAGGGCATGTGGCCTGGTACGGTTCAGGAGGGGGGGCGCACTCTCGTCCCCCCCTCTTTTCTTGCGGCCTGCCGGGTTGCGTGCTCAGATAAGGGTCTGGTATGGATTTTTGGGGGGACCCCACACCGTTTTTTTTTTTTTTTTGGCGCGGGGTTCCCCTTAAAATCCATACCAGACCTGAAGGGCCTGGTATGGAATTTAGGGGGACTCCCACGTCATTTTTTTTTTAAATTTTGGTTCAGGGTTCCCCTGTGGGGAATTCCCATGCCGTTTTTATCAATGAACTTCTATGTGTATTGTCGGCAATGCAATAGCCGCGAGTAGTTTTAAATGGAATTTTTCCTTCGAAATGTCATTTTGCTGTCACACTGTTCTAAACACGGGAAACATGCGCCCCTTTACAGGCATACTATAGACACCCCCCAGGTACGAAATTTAAAGGGATATTACACTTTTATTGTTTGACTTTAAGCATTATTAAAATCACTGCTCCTGAAAAAACGGCCGTTTTTAAAACTTTTTTTTGCATTGATCCATGTCCCCTGGGGCAGGACCCGGGTCCCCAAACACTTATGACATTAACTTGCATATAAGCCTTTAAAATTAGCACTTTTGATTTCTCCCATAGACTTTTAAAGGGTGTTCCGCGGCATTCGAATTTGCCGCGAACACCCCAAATTGTTCGCTATTCGGCGAACTTGCGAACAGCCAATGTTCGAGTCGAACATGAGTTCGACTCGAACTCGAAGCTCATCCCTACTGGGGAAATGTTATAGGAGTTGTTGGAGACTGGGAGATGATATAGGAGTTGTTGGAGACTGGGGACATGATATAGGAGTTGATGGAGACTGGGGACATGATATCGGAGTTGTTGGAGACATGATCTAGGGCAGCCCTCAAATTTTCCACTTGCCTACTCGCATTTCTTCAAGTGGAATTTAGTTGAGGGCAAGTGAGGAGCCGTATCGGAGGGGGGCAAGATTAATTAGGAGCATAGGTACACAGAAAGAGGAGATTACACGGACAAAAAGATCTAAACTCCTTAGAGACAAACTTGACCATGCCGAAGAAAAAGTATACAAGTGGACCACCTTTAACCAACACTCTAGGAGAACAAGGTCTGGAGGTTAAGACATGTATTCCTAAGGACACCATCAGCCACAACTAGCACACCTAAAAGAGTCAGCTTTTCTGACACTGAGGGGGAAACTTCGATCTCCTCAACTTCTACATCAACTACAGGTAGCCACGAAAGAGAACATAAACTTAGGGACACCTTTTCCTATGATGGTGGCTCACAGGTGTCAAAAAAAGTCAGGAACCCCCAAAAGGAAAGGGAGGGTCACAACAAGTCACAAAGGAGAAGTAAGAAATGTTGCCGGCGCAGTCTGATTGCATCCTCTCAAACCACAAATGTTCAGAATCTCCCAAGTCAAGATTTATCACCATTATTAGATGTTTTATCCCCAGGATTGAATTTTGCACAGTCCACTAACTTTGCCTTTAATTTCTACTTTAGTTGATGTTAACAATTTTGCTCGCCGTTTCACCTTGAGAAAATATTTTCTGAACGCCAATTCGCAAATTTCTTCACTCAACATGTCCTCTTTTCACCCTGCATCTTTACCTTCACATTTTGATTTTCAGGATTTTCGCTTGATTCACGATAAGAGCATTTTAGATTTTTTTTTTTTTTTTTCAGTATACTCAGGTATCTGTATAATGAAAAAATGACCCCACCTGACAATCTAGTGATCTCTTCTAAATGTAAATCCAACATTTACCCCATACACACGGGGAGTAGACAACTAGATTCCTTCCAAAAATCCGTTGAGCGTGACCTTGTGACCCTAGCCAACAACATACATACCCCCACCAACACCGCCAGAAACTCACCAAAGGAGAAAGAGACATTTTGAAATCCATGCAAGAAGATTCTAATATTGTTAGTAAAACTCTGACAAGGGGGAGCTGTGGTCATACTCCACTCTTTTGACTATGCTAATGAGGCATTATGACAACATTTGGACTCTGAAACACCCACCCAAATGTACAAGGAACAACTAGTATTCATTGTCAATGAGGCTGTTTCTGTGCCGTACTGAAGCTAATAAGTTGTTCACCCCCCCCTTCTCCCATCCTGTTGCACCCAATTTCCACCATTTACCTAAGACAAAGAAAACCGACACCCCACTCCAAGGTAGGCCCATTGTGGCCAGTATTGGTTCCCTAGGTGAATCACTTAGTAATCTCATGGACACTCCGTTAAAACCCTTAGTCTCCAGAATACCTTCTTATCTATGGGACACCAAACACATCATACAAGAGACTGAAGGGTTTCCATGGGATGAAGACAAAGAAATGGTTAACCTGCTTTGTCAAATCCCTTTACTTCAGCATACCCCACAATCTCGGTCTACAATCATTAAAACATAAGATTTTCAAAGCCATATAGTTGAAATCGCTTCTTTCCAAGACTTTTAGGCTATGACTTCCTGGGCATGGCCCACCAGCTTCTTCTTAAGCTCCCAGGTGGATGCTCCCCTCTCTGACCTACAGCACAACTGGCTACATAGCCCTCAGGTTCTTTATACTGCTCCAAGTAGTCTCCTACTGGCTCAGCCAGATTCCCTCAACCAGGTCTCTGGACAGTGGGGAGCTGGTTCAGTGTCAATATGGTGGTGACACAATAGTTCAAGATCAGTATGGTAGTGAGAAGCTGATTCAGCTTCAATGTGGCAGCTGATATCTGTTTACGCCCGTATCTAGAAGAAAAAGAAAGGGTACATTGAAGCCGGGGGCTTGCCTATGGAAGCAGTAGGGCAAGTCAAGAGATGACCTGATTGGTAGACTTGGTTCTGGTAAGCCTGATGTGAGTTGTAGGCCTCATTAGAAGACAAACAGTCCAAACTGACACCAGACTGAACCACCCCTCGGCTATATGAAAGCAATTGGAATCCCTCCTTGAGTGTGGGAAGACAGCAAAGACCATGGGAGCATCTCCCAGACCCCAAAGCGAAGTCTATTCTGTGCAGACGTTGCCCTGTTGCAGTAGTCCTGGCAGTATTATGCATATCTGGTCTCTACCTGACAGCCTGCAGGGGCCCCAGCATTGGTTATTGCCCTGGCACACCCCACACTTCTCCCCACACATCTCCTGGCAGGGGCTTATAACCTCCCTATTGCTAATCTGCAATGGCACAGATCAGACTGTGAAGCCTGTAGCTGGGGGGAAATGATCTAGGAGTTGTTGGAGACTGGGGACATGATCTAGGAGTTGTTGGAGACTGGGGACATGATCTAGGAGTTGTTGGAGACTGGGGACATGATCTAGGGGTTGTTGGAGACTGGGGACATGATCTAGGGGTTGTTGGAGACTGGGGACATGATCTAGGGGTTGTTGGAGACTGGGGACATGATCTAGGGGTTGTTGGAGACTGGGGACATGATCTAGGAGTTGTTGGAGACTGGGGACATGATCTAGGAGTTGTTGGAGACTGGGGACATGATCTAGGGGTTGTTGGAGACTGGGGACATGATCAAGGGGTTGTTGGAGACTGGAGACATGATCTAGGGGTTGTTGGAGACTGGGGACATGATCTAGGGGTTGTTGGAGACTGGGGACATGATCTAGGGGTTGTTGGAGACTGGGGACATGATCTAGGGGTTGTTGGAGACTGGGGACATGATCTAGGAGTTGTTGGAGACTGGGGACATGATCTAGGAGTTGTTGGAGACTGGGGACATGATCTAGGAGATGTTGGAGACTGGGGACATGATCTAGGAGTTGTTGGAGACTGGGGACATGATCTAGGAGTTGTTGGAGACTGGGGACATGATCTAGGAGATGTTGGAGACTGGGGACATGATCTAGGAGATGTTGGAGACTGGGGACATGATCTAGGAGTTGTTGGAGACTGGGGACATGATCTAGGAGTTGTTGGAGACTGGGGACATGATCTAGGGGTTGTTGGAGACTGGGGACATGATCTAGGGTTTGTTGGAGACTGGGGACATGATCTAGGAGTTGTTGGAGACTGGGGACATGATCTAGGAGATGTTGGAGACTGGGGACATGATCTAGGGGTTGTTTGAGACTGGGGACATGATCTAGGAGTTGTTGGAGACTGGGGACATGATCTAGGGGTTGTTGGAGACTGGGGACATGATCTAGGGGTTGTTGGAGACTGGGGACATGATCTAGGGGTTGTTTGAGACTGGGGACATGATCTAGGAGTTGTTGGAGACTGAGGACATGATCTAGGGGTTGTTGGAGACTGGGGACATGGTATAGGAGATGTTAAAGACTGGAGACATGATAGAGGAGTTGTTGAAGACTCGGGACATATTCTAGATGATTTAGAGTAGTCCTCAAAATTTCCACTCATCTGCTCGCATTTGGCGAGTGGAAATTAGTTGAGGGCGAGTGAGGAGCCATATCAGAGGGGGGCGAGGTTAAATGGAAACCGATTCTGCAATCGGCCAAGAAACTTTTGGGAAGGGAGAGGAGAGAAAGAGGAGAGCCGTCCGGATCACACAGAGAGGGGGATCTCCGCTGTGAAACAAAGTCCCGCCTCCTGGACCGGCTCCTATGATAGACAGCACAGTGGTCCAATGCCAGGAAATAGAAGTAGTGTGACTGTCATATACCAGATAAGACCAGAACTGTGTGACTGCAACAGAGTGAACCAAACATAAATAGGTGAAAGTAAGTTTATTAAGGTAAATGCATATAAATGTGAACACACCACCAATACAGAGTCAACAAGCCAAACAAACAGTGATATTAAACCAACCAGCATATGTAGCAAAAGGGAGTACCAGAATCGTAGTCAAGCCAGGCCAGGGTCATAAACAGGAGATCAGTAGCTGGGAAGGGAAACAAACAGGACAAGAGAGGATGGAAGATCACAGGAGGGATGGGTCAGGTACAAGGCTCAGGGTCCAGGTAACAGACAGGGAACAGGATCAACAGGTTCCAGGAATCAGAGGAGCAGGCTGCAGGTCAGGGCTCAAGGACAATATCAGGGCAACATAAGTGTGCAATTGTCAGGTATTTATTTATTTTTTTTCAATAAATGTTTATTAAAATTTTTCAGATATACATAAAGTCACAGTTATCTGGTATACATTGAAACAGAAGCTGTTAATACAATCAATAAGTCATACAATCAATAAGTCATACAATCGATAAGTCATACAATCGATAAGTCATACAATCGATAAGTCATACAATCAATAAGTCATACAATCGATAAGTCATACAATCAATAAGTCATACAATCAATAAGTCATACAATCGATAAGTCATACAATCAATAAGTCATACAATCGATAAGTCATACAATCAATAAGTCATACAATTGATAAATAAAGCAGAAATGAAAGAACGAGTTCAAAATACGGCCAACTGAGCCTCTTACTAGGTGACTTCTGTATTAGTGATGGAGGTGAAGTTCTGACCCAGTAAAGTATTCCTATGGTAAAGCGGGAATATCCTAATTAACAAGTGTATAGACTAAGGATCATTAAGCATCTCCGTGTGGGGGAGGAGGGGTTGGTGTGGGGGAGGAGGGGTTGGTGTGGGGGTAGGGGTTGGTGTGGGGGGAGAAGGGGTTGGTGTGGGGGAGGAGGGGTCGGTGTGGGGGGAGGGGTTGGTGTGGGGGTAGGGGTTGGTGTGGGGGGAGAAGGGGTTGGTGTGGGGGTAGGGATCGGTGTGGGGGGAGGGGTTGGTGTGGGGGGAGGGGTCGGTGTGGGGGGAAGAGGGGTTGGTGTGGGAGGAGGAGGGGTCGGTGTGGGGGAGGAGGGGTTGGTGTGGGGGGAGAAGGGGTTGGTGTGGGGGTAGGGATCGGTGTGGGGGGAGGGGTCGGTGTGGGGGGAGAAGGGGTTGGTGTGCGGGGAGGGATCGGTGTGGGGGGAGGGGTTGGTGTGGGGGAAGAGGGGTCGGTGTGGGGGTAGGGGTCCAATCGGGGTAATGTTATGTTACCGATCAAAGCCACCCTTAAACCCATTCACCCCTAAAGGGTTCTAACTGTGAATGGGTGGGGGCCATGTGTAGTAATGTGTGTGGTTTTATTCGGTCCCCATATGATTGAGAGGCAGCTCCGTAATAATAATATGTTGTTTAGGAGTGGGGGGAGGGGAGAAAGGAGACCAATTGCCGGATATTTATACTGCAGCTGCTAATTAAGGTCAGGTGTCACCTGTCTGCAGAGGGGAATTACCTGCTCCATACTGCCAGGATTCCTCTGCTGGTGGACGCCAGTACTGCGGCCCAAAGGTGACAGAATACCTGCAGGAGAAAGCTCTTCTGACAGCTCCGAACTGCCAGGAGACACCTGCTGGTGGACCTCAGTACTGCATGCCAAATGATCAATATTACCAGCGGAGGGGACCTTTCCTGACAGTACCCCCCCTTGAAGGAACGACCTCCGGACACTCCAACTAGCCGTTGCTGGGGAAAGTCCATGGTGTCCAGCCGGGCAGCGGGCTCCTCAAGCTGGGCAGCGGGCAGGAACACACCAGGCTGTGCAGCAGACAGGAATACTTCAAGCTGGGCAGCGGACAGGAACACATCAGGCTGGGCAGCGGGCAGGAACACACCAAGCTGGGCAGCGGGCAGGAACACACCAAGCTGGGCAGCGGACAGGAACACACCAAGCTGGGCAGCAGGCAGGAACACACCAAGCTGGGCAGCAGGCAGGAACACACCAAGCTGGGCAGCAGGCAGGAACACACCAGGCTGGGCAGCGGACAGCAATACTTCAAGCTGGGCAGCAGGCATGGGCACTTCAAGCTGGGCAGCAGGCATGGGCACTTCAAGCTGGGCAGCAGGCACTTCAAACTGGGCAGCAGGTGCGGGCACTACAAGCTGGGCAGCAGGCACATCAAGTGGGGTAGCAGGCACATCAAGCTGGGCAGCGGGCACTTCAAGTGGGGTAGCAGGCACATCAAGCTGGGCAGCGGGCACTTCAAGCTGGGCAGCGGGCACTTCAAGCTGGGCAGCGGGCACTTCAAGCTGGGCAGCGGGCACATCAGGCTGGAAGGCGGGCTCATCAGGCTGGAAGGCGGGCTCATCAGGCTGGAAAGTGGGCACATCCGGCTGGAAAGTGGGCACATCAGGCTGGAGAGCAGGCACATCAGGCTGGAAAGTAGGCACTGACACCTCCGGCTGGAACACTGGCCCCTCAAGCTGGAACACTGGCCCCTCCGGCTGGAACACTGGCCCCTCAGGCTGGAACACTGGCCCCTCAGGCTGGAACACTGGCCCCTCTGGCTGGAACACTGGCCCCTCAGGCTGGAACACTGGCCCCTCTGGCTGGAACACTGGCCCCTCAGGCTGGAACACTGGCCCCTCTGGCTGGAACACTGGCCCCTCTGGCTGGAACACTGGCCCCTCTGGCTGGAACACTGGCCCCTCAGGCTGGAACACTGGCCCCTCTGGCTGGAACACTGGCCCCTCAGGCTGGAACACTGGCCCCTCTGGCTGGAACACTGGCCCCTCAGGCTGGAACACTGGCCCCTCTGGCTGGAACACTGGCCCCTCTGGCTGGAACACTGGCCCCTCTGGCTGGAACACTGGCCCCTCAGGCTGGAACACTGGCCCCTCAGGCTGGAACACTGGCCCCTCTGGCTGGAACACTGGCCCCTCTGGCTGGAACACTGGCCCCTCTGGCTGGAACACTGGCCCCTCTGGCTGGAACACTGGCCCCTCAGGCTGGAACACTGGCCCCTCTGGCTGGAACACTGGCCCCTCTGGCTGGAACACTGGCCCCTCTGGCTGGAACACTGGCCCCTCAGGCTGGAACACTGGCCCCTCAGGCTGGAACACTGGCCCCTCTGGCTGGAACACTGGCCCCTCTGGCTGGAACACTGGCCCCTCTGGCTGGAACACTGGCCCCTCTGGCTGGAACACTGGCCCCTCTGGCTGGAACACTGGCCCCTCAGGCTGGAACACTGGCCCCTCTGGCTGGAACACTGGCCCCTCTGGCTGGAACACTGGCCCCTCTGGCTGGAACACTGGCCCCTCTGGCTGGAACACTGGCCCCTCAGGCTGGAACACTGGCCCCTCAGGCTGGAACACTGGCCCCTCTGGCTGGAACACTGGCCCCTCTGGCTGGAACACTGGCCCCTCTGGCTGGAACACTGGCCCCTCAGGCTGGAACACTGGCCCCTCTGGCTGGAAGGCGGGTACCAGGACATCGAACTGGATAACAGGCACTGGGACGTCAGACTGGGTAGCAACCACTGGGACATCAGACTGGGTAGCAAGCACTGGGACGTCAGATTAGGTAGCAAGCACTGGGACGTCCAACTGTATTGGATTAGCTGGTGCGGAGGCAGGTTGGGTTACTGGCAGGATCGTCTTGGTTGGAAAAAGCTTTTGTTTTTTCTTTGGCTTATCCACTGAAGCTCTGTAGGTGGGGGGTGCAACAGACTGGAAAGGAGGATTGGGATATGGTGGAGAAGAGATAACAGTAGCTGGGGGAAGATCTTGTGGGTTTGCAGGCATCTGAGAAGAGTCAGGTGGGTTGAATGCAGGATAGGTACAGGAAGCAGAGACCGGATATGAGTATTTGGTTGGCAGCAATGTATACTGAGCTGCAACTGAGGTTGACATGGGTGATGGGGAAACATACATTTGGGTAGGCTGGTGTTTGGTGGCAGAGGTGGTTTGTTTGGCTGGAGCTGATTGCACCATGTCAGACCATGCCCAGAGTATAGGTTGTACAAATTGTGCTTTTAAATCTCCCTGTCTAAGGCTCGATTCACACCTATGCATGTTGCTTTTGAGCGTTTTTGGAGGTTTTTTTTTCATGCTTGCCACGTTTTTGAGCAGCGTTTTTGCCGCGTTTTTGCCGCGTTTTTGCCACGTTTTGCGTTTTTTTTTTTTTTTTTTTTTTACAGTTTTTTTTTACAGTCCTAAAAAAAATAAAAAAAAAAAAAACAAAAAACAAAAAAAAACGGCAAAAACGCATCAAAAACGCACCAAAAACGCTGTAAAAACGCTGCAAAAACGGTGCACTTGCGTTTTTGATGCTTGTCCATTGAATTCTATTACATGCAAAACGCTGCATTTTGCATGAAAAAAAGTCCCTGACCCTTTCCAAAAATGCAGAGATACAAAAAAGCATTGATGTGAACATGTTCCATAGGAACCCATGTTAAAAAATTCCCATGCATTTCTGCAAAATGCAAAATGCATCAAAAAACGCGCTAGTGTGAATGGAGCCTTACAAAAGACTGAGCAGACACAATGCACTCCGCAATCACCTGTGGGGAACAGGCTGAGTAGTGCTCACAAAAATCGGCTGGATGATCTTCAAAAAGCCACACTAGGGATACAACCTGATTCATATCAAAAGGAGGAGTGAAATCATCACGGCCCTCTGGAATACAAGGCAGGGCCAGCTCAGTACAGATCAAAGGCTGCACCTCCCCAAACAATATATAACCCTGATCGACCAGGGAGTGAGCCGAACGTATAGTGGCAAACAACTGGTCACTACACCATCCTTTCAGAGCCTGGTGGCAATAATCACCACTTTCAGATGCCAGCAGAGAAAAATAAATCACCTCATCGGCATTCATGTTTGCAACCAACTGAATCAAAATGGTTCCCCTGTGTAGCCACTTCTGGTCAGGGATGTCTCTGGTATTCTGTCATAAACCAGATGTGACCAGAACTGTGTGACTGTGACAGAGTGAACCAGACAGAAATAGGTGAAAGTACGTTTATTAAGGTAAATGCATATAAATGTGAACACACCACCAATACAGAGTGAACAACCAAACAGTGATAATAAACCAAGCAGCATATGTAGCAAAAAGGAGTACCAGAATCGTAGTCAAGCCAGGCCGGGGTCATAAACAGGAGATCAGTAGCTGGGAAGGGAGATAAACAGGACAAGAGAGGATGGATGGATCACAGGAGGGATGGGTCAGGTACAAGGCTCAGGGTCCAGAGTCCAGGGTTCAGGTAACAGGGAACAGGATCAACAGGTTCCAGGAATCAGGCTTCAGGTTCAGGTTTCAGGTTCCAGGAATCAAGCTTCAGGTTCCAGGAATCAGGTTTCAGGTTCCAGGAATCAGGCTTCAGGTTCAGGTTTCAGGAATCAGGTTTCAGGTTCCAGGAATCAGGCTTCAGGTTCAGGTTTCAGGTTCCAGGAATCAGGCTTCAGGTTCAGGTTTCAGGTTCCAGGAATCAGGCTTCAGGTTCAGGTTTCAGGTTCCAGGAATCAGGCTTCAGGTTCAGGTTTCAGGTTCCAGGAATCAAGGTTCAGATTCAGGTTCCAGGAATCAGGTTTCAGGTTCCAGGAATCAGGTTTCAGGTTCAGGTTTCAGGTTCCAGGAATCAGGCTTCAGGCTTCAGGTTTCAGGTTCCAGGAATCAGGCTTCAGGTTCAGGTTTCAGGTTCCAGGAATCAGGTTTCAGGTTCAGGTTTCAGGTTCAGGTTTCAGGTTCCAGGAATCAGGTTTCAGGTTCAGGTTTCAGGTTCCAGGAATCAGGCTTCAGGTTTCAGGTTCCAGAAATTAGGCTTCAGGTTCAGGTTTCAGGTTCCAGGCTTCAGGTTCAGGTTTCAGGTTCCAGGAATCAGGCTTCAGGTTCAGGTTTCAGGTTCCAGGAATCAGGCTTCAGGTTCAGGTTTCAGGTTCCAGGAATCAGGTTTCAGGTTCAGGTTTCAGGTTCCAGGAATCAGGCTTCAGGTTCAGGTTTCAGGTTCCAGGAATCAGGTTTCAGGTTCAGGTTTCAGGTTCCAGGAATCAGGCTTCAGGTTCAGGTTTCAGGTTCCAGGAATCAGGTTTCAGGTTCAGGTTTCAGGTTCCAGGAATCAGGTTTCAGGTTCAGGTTTCAGGTTCCAGGAATCAGGTTTCAGGTTCAGGTTTCAGGTTCCAGGAATCAGGTTTCAGGTTCAGGTTTCAGGTTCCAGGAATCAGGCTTCAGGTTTCAGGTTCCAGAAATTAGGCTTCAGGTTCAAGTTTCAGGTTCCAGGCTTCAGGTTCAGGTTTCAGGTTCCAGGAATCAGGCTTCAGGTTCAGGTTTCAGGAATCCGGTTTCAGGATCAGAGGATGCAGGCTGCAGGTCAGGGCACAAGGACAATACCAGGGCAACATGAGTGTGCACTTGCCGGATATTTATACTGCAGCTGCTAATTAAGGTCAGGTGTCACCTGTCTGCAGAAGGGAATTACCTGCTCCATACTGCCAGGATTCCTCCGCTGGTGGACGCCAGTACTGCGGCCCAAAGGTGACAGAATACCAGCAGGAAAAAGCTCTTCTGACAGCTCCGAACTGCCAGGAGACACCTGCTGGTGGACCTCAGTACTGCACGCCAAATGATCAATATTATCAGCAGAGGGGACCTTTCCTGACAGTACCCCCCCTTGAAGGAACGACCTCCGGACACTCCAACTAGCCGTTGCTGGGGAAAGTCCATGGTGTCCAGCCGGGCAGCGGGCTCCTCAAGCTGGGCAGCGGGCAGGAACACATCAGGCTGGGCAGCGGGCAGGAACACACCAAGCTGGGCAGCAGGCAGGAACACACCAAGCTGGGCAGCGGGCAGGAACACACCAGGCTGGGCAGCGGACAGGAACACACCAGGCTGTGCAGCGGACAGGAATACTTCAAGCTGGGCAGCAGGCATGGGCACTTCAAGCTGGGCAGCAGGCATGGGCACTTCAAGCTGGGCAGCAGGCGCGGGCACTACAAGCTGGGCAGCAGGCACATCAAGTGGGGTAGCAGGCACATCAAGCTGGACAGCAGGCACATCAAGTGGGGTAGCAGGCACATCAAGCTGGGCAGCGGGCACTTCAAGCTGGGCAGCGGGCACTTCAAGTGGGGTAGCAGGCACATCAAGCTGGGCAGCAGGCACATCAAGTGGGGTAGCAGGCACATCAAGCTGGGCAGCGGGCACTTCAAGCTGGGCAGCGGGCACTTCAAGCTGGGCAGCGGGCACATCAGGCTGGAAGGCGGGCTCATCAGGCTGGAAGGCGGGCTCATCAGGCTGGAAAGTGGACACATCCGGCTGGAAAGTGGGCACATCAGGCTGGAGAGCAGGCACATCAGGCTGGAAAGTAGGCACTGACACCTCCGGCTGGAACACTGGCCCCTCCGGCTGGAACACTGGCCCCTCAGGCTGGAACACTGGCCCCTCAGGCTGGAACACTGGCCCCTCTGGCTGGAACACTGGCCCCTCAGGCTGGAAGGCGGGTACCAGGACATCGAACTGGATAACAGGCACTGGGACGTCAGACTGGGTAGCAACCACTGGGACATCAGACTGGGTAGCAACCACTGGGACGTCAGACTGGGTAGCAAGCACTGGGACGTCAGATTAGGTAGCAAGCACTGGGACGTCCAACTGTATTGGATTAGCTGGTGCGGAGGCAGGTTGGGTTACTGGCAGGATCGTCTTGGTTGGAAAAAGCTTTTGTTTTTTCTTTGGCTTATCCACTGAAGCTCTGTAGGTGAGGGGTGCAACAGACTGGAAAGGAGGATTGGGATATGGTGGAGAAGAGATAACAGTAGCTGGGGGAAGATCTTGTGGGTTTGCAGGCATCTGAGAAGAGTCAGGTGGGTTGAATGCAGGATAGGTAGAGGGAGCAGAGACCGGATATGAGTATTTGGTTGGCAGCAATGTATACTGAGCTGCAACTGAGGTTGACATGGGTGATGGGGAAACATACATTTGGGTAGGCTGGTGTTTGGTGGCAGAGGTGGTTTGTTTGGCTGGAGCTGATTGCACCATGTCAGACCATGCCCAGAGTATAGGTTGTACAAATTGTGCTTTTAAATCTCCCTGTCTAAGGCTCGATTCACACCTATGCATGTTGCTTTTGAGCGTTTTTGGAGGTTTTTTTTTCATGCTTGCCACGTTTTTGAGCAGCGTTTTTGCCGCGTTTTTGCCGCGTTTTGCGTTTTTTTTTTTTTTTTACAGTTTTTTTTTACAGTCCTAAAAAAATAAAAAAAAAAAAAACAAAAAACAAAAAAAAACGGCAAAAACGCATCAAAAACGCACCAAAAACGCTGTAAAAACGGTGCACTTGCGTTTTTGATGCTTGTCCATTGAATTCTATTACATGCAAAACGCTGCATTTTGCATGAAAAAAAGTCCCTGACCCTTTCCAAAAATGCAGAGATACAAAAAAGCATTGATGTGAACATGTTCCATAGGAACCCATGTTAAAAAATTCCCATGCATTTCTGCAAAATGCAAAATGCATCAAAAAACGCGCTAGTGTGAATGGAGCCTTACAAAAGACTGAGCAGACACAATGCACTCCGCAATCACCTGTGGGGAACAGGCTGAGTAGTGCTCACAAAAATCGGCTGGATCATCTTCAAAAAGCCACACTAGGGATACAACCTGATTCATATCAAAAGGAGGAGTGAAATCATCACGGCCCTCTGGAATACAAGGCAGGGCCAGCTCAGTACAGATCAAAGGCTGCACCTCCCCAAACAATATATAACCCTGATCGACCAGGGAGTGAGCCGAACGTATAGTGGCAAACAACTGGTCACTACACCATCCTTTCAGAGCCTGGTGGCAATAATCACCACTTTCAGATGCCAGCAGAGAAAAATAAATCACCTCATCGGCATTCATGTTTGCAACCAACTGAATCAAAATGGTTCCCCTGTGTAGCCACTTCTGGTCAGGGATGGCCCTGGTATTCTGTCATATACCAGATAAGACCAGAACTGTGTGACTGTGACAGAGTGAACCAGACAGAAATAGGTGAAAGTACGTTTATTAAGGAAAATGCATATAAATGTGAACACACCACCAATACAGAGTCCACAACCAAACAGTGATAATAAACCAAGCAGCATATGTAGCAAAAAGGGAGTACCAGAATCGTAGTCAAGCCAGGCCGGGGTCATAAACAGGAGATCAGTAGCTGGGAAGGGAAACAACAGGACAAGAGAAGATGGATGGATCACAGGAGGGATGGGTCAGGTACAAGGCTCAGGGTCCAGAGTCCAGGGTTCAGGTAACAGACAGGGAACAGGATCAACAGGTTCCAGGAATCAGGCTTCAGGTTCAGGTTTCAGGTTCCAGGAATCAAGCTTCAGGTTCCAGGAATCAGGTTTCAGGTTCCAGGAATCAGGCTTCAGGTTCAGGTTTCAGGAATCAGGTTTCAGGTTCCAGGAATCAGGCTTCAGGTTCAGGTTTCAGGTTCCAGGAATCAGGCTTCAGGTTCAGGTTTCAGGTTCCAGGAATCAGGCTTCAGGTTCAGGTTTCAGGTTCCAGGAATCAAGGTTCAGATTCAGGTTCCAGGAATCAGGTTTCAGGTTCCAGGAATCAGGTTTCAGGTTCAGGTTTCAGGTTCCAGGAATCAGGCTTCAGGCTTCAGGTTTCAGGTTCCAGGAATCAGGCTTCAGGTTCAGGTTTCAGGTTCCAGGAATCAGGTTTCAGGTTCAGGTTTCAGGTTCAGGTTTCAGGTTCCAGGAATCAGGTTTCAGGTTCAGGTTTCAGGTTCCAGGAATCAGGCTTCAGGTTTCAGGTTCCAGAAATTAGGCTTCAGGTTCAGGTTTCAGGTTCCAGGCTTCAGGTTCAGGTTTCAGGTTCCAGGAATCAGGCTTCAGGTTCAGGTTTCAGGTTCCAGGAATCAGGCTTCAGGTTCAGGTTTCAGGTTCCAGGAATCAGGTTTCAGGTTCAGGTTTCAGGTTCCAGGAATCAGGCTTCAGGTTCAGGTTTCAGGTTCCAGGAATCAGGTTTCAGGTTCAGGTTTCAGGTTCCAGGAATCAGGTTTCAGGTTCCAGGAATCAGGTTTCAGGTTCAGGTTTCAGGTTTCAGGTTCAGGTTTCAGGTTCAGGTTTCAGGTTCCAGGAATCAGGCTTCAGGTTCAGGTTTCAGGTTCCAGGAATCAGGCTTCAGGTTTCAGGTTCCAGAAATTAGGCTTCAGGTTCAAGTTTCAGGTTCCAGGCTTCAGGTTCAGGTTTCAGGTTCCAGGAATCAGGCTTCAGGTTCAGGTTTCAGGTTCCAGGAATCAGGTTTCAGGTTCAGGTTTCAGGTTCCAGGAATCAGGTTTCAGGTTCCAGGAATCAGGTTTCAGGTTCAGGTTTCAGGTTCAGGTTTCAGGTTCCAGGAATCAGGTTTCAGGTTCAGGTTTCAGGTTCAGGTTTCAGGTTCCAGGAATCAGGCTTCAGGTTTCAGGTTCCAGAAATTAGGCTTCAGGTTCAAGTTTCAGGTTCCAGGCTTCAGGTTCAGGTTTCAGGTTCCAGGAATCAGGCTTCAGGTTCAGGTTTCAGGAATCCGGTTTCAGGATCAGAGGATGCAGGCTGCAGGTCAGGGCACAAGGACAATACCAGGGCAACATGAGTGTGCACTTGCCGGATATTTATACTGCAGCTGCTAATTAAGGTCAGGTGTCACCTGTCTGCAGAAGGGAATTACCTGCTCCATACTGCCAGGATTCCTCCGCTGGTGGACGCCAGTACTGCGGCCCAAAGGTGACAGAATACCAGCAGGAAAAAGCTCTTCTGACAGCTCCGAACTGCCAGGAGACACCTGCTGGTGGACCTCAGTACTGCACGCCAAATGATCAATATTACCAGCGGAGGAGACCTTTCCTGATAGTGACGTCTATCAAAGGAGCCGGTCCAGGTCCGGTCCCCTCTCTGTGTGATCCGACCTGCTCTCCTCTCCCTTTACCCACAGTTTCCTTGCTGATCGCTGGGAGAATAGGCTCCCATGAGGCTACATTGATGGGTACTGATAGGTTATGCAGATGGGCACTAGTTGGCTGCATATATGGGCACTGAACGGCTGCATTGATGGGCACTGATATGCTGCATTGACGGGCACTGAGAGGCTGCACTGATAGGCTGCACTCTTGGGCACTGATGAGGCTGCATTGATCCTAGGGATAGGAGTTGTTGGAGACTGGGGATATGATCTATGAGTTGTTGGAGACTAGGGGCAAGAAATAGGAGTTGGAGACTGCAATTGGAGATGTTGAAGACTGGGGGGACATGACCTAAGATTTGTTGGAGACTGGGGACAAGATCTAGGAGTTGTTGATGGAGGCCATGATCTTAGGAGTTGTCGGACACTGAGAATGTGATCTAGGAGTAGTTGGAGACTGAGGACATGATCTGGGAGTTGTTGATGGAGGACATGATCTTTGGAGTTGTCGGAGACTGGGGACATGATCTGGGAGTTGTTGGAGACTGGGGGACATGATCTAGGAGTTGTTGGAGACTGGGGACAAGATCTAGGATTTTTTGATGGAGGCCATGATCTTAGGAGTTGTCGGACACTGGGAATGTGATCTAGGAGTTGGAGACTGTGGACAAGGTCTAGGAGTTTTTGATGGAGGCCATGATCTTAGGAGTTGTCGGACACTGGGAATGTGATCTAGGAGTAGTTGGAGACTGGGGACATGATCTGGGAGTTGTTGATGGAGGACATGATCTTTGGAGTTGTCGGAGACTGGGGACATGATCTGGGAGTTGTTGATGGAGGACATGATCTTTGGAGTTTTCGGAGACTGGGGACATGATCTGGGAGTTGTTGATGGAGGCCACGATCTTTCGAGTTATCGGAGACTGGGGACATGATCTGGGAGTTGTTGATGGAGGACACAATCTTTCAAGTTGTCGGAGACTGGGGACATGATCTGGGAGTTGTTGATGGAGGCCATGATCTTAGGAGTTGTCGGACACTGGGAATGTGATCTAGGAGTAGTTGGAGACTGGGGGACATGATCTAGGAGTTGTTGGAGACAAAATCTAGGAGATGTTGATGGAGGCCATGATCTTAGGAGTTGTCGGACGCTGGGGATGTGATCTAGGAGTAGTTGGAGACTGGGGACATGATCTGGGAGTTGTTGATGGAGGCCACGATCTTTCGAGTTGTCGGAGACTGGGGACATGATCTGGGAGTTGTTGATGGAGGACACGATCTTTCGAGTTGTCGGAGACTGGGGACATGATCTGGGAGTTGTTGATGGTGGACACGATCTTTGGAGTTTTTGGAGACTGAGGACATGATCTGGGAGTTGTTGATGGAGGACATTATCTTTGGAGTTGTCGGAGACTGGGGACATGATCTGGGAGTTGTTGATGGAGGACATGATCTTTGGAGTTGTCGGAGACTGGGGACATGATCTGGGAGTTGTTGATGGAGGACATGATCTTTGGAGTTTTCGGAGACTGAGGACATGATCTGGGAGTTGTTGATGGAGGACATGATCTTTGGAGTTGTCGGAGACTGGGGACATGATCTGGGAGTTTGTTGATGGAGGACAAGATCTTTGGAGTTGTCGGACACTGGGAATGTGATCTAGGAGTAGTTGGAGACTGGGGACATGATCTGGGAGTTGTTGATGGAGGACATGATCTTTGGAGTTTTCGGAGACTGAGGACATGATCTGGGAGTTGTTGATGGAGGACATGATCTTTGGAGTTGTCGGAGACTGGGGACATGATCTGGGAGTTGTTGATGGAGGACATGATCTTTGGAGTTGTCGGAGACTGGGGATCATGATCTGGGAGTTGTTGATGGAGGACATGATCTTTGGAGTTGTCGGACACTGGGAATGTGATCTAGGAGTAGTTGGAGACTGGGGACATGATCTGGGAGTTGTTGATGTAGGACATGATCTTTGGAGTTGTCGGAGACTGGGGACATGATCTGGAAGTTGTTGGAGACTGGGGGACATGATCTAGGAGTTGTTGGAGACTGGAGACAAAATCTAGGAGATGTTGATGGAGGCCATGATCTTTGGAGTTGTCGGACACTGGGGATGTGATCTAGGAGTAGTTGGAGACTGGGGACATGATCTGGGAGTTGTTGATGGAGGACACGATCTTTCGAGTTGTCAGAGACTGGGGACATGATCTAGGAGTTGTTGATGGAGAACATGATCTTTGGAGTTTTCGGAGACTGAGGACATGATCTGGGAGTTGTTGATGGAGGACATGATCTTTGGAGTTGTCGGAGACTGGGGACATGATTTGGGAGTTGTTAATGGAGGACATGATCTTTGGAGTTGTCGGAGACTGGGGACATGATCTGGGAGTTGTTGATGGAGGACATGATCTTAGGAGTTGTCGGACACTGGGAATGTGATCTAGGAGTAGTTGGAGACTGGGGACATGATCTGGGAGTTGTTGATGGAGGACATGATCTTTGGAGTTTTCGGAGACTGAGGACATGATCTGGGAGTTGTTGATGGAGGACATGATCTTTGGAGTTGTCGGAGACTGGGGACATGATCTGGGAGTTGTTGATGGAGGACATGATCTTAGGAGTTGTCGGACACTGGGAATGTGATCTAGGAGTAGTTGGAGACTGGGGACATGATCTGGGAGTTGTTGATGGAGGACATGATCTTTGGAGTTTTCGGAGACTGAGGACATGATCTGGGAGTTGTTGATGGAGGACATGATCTTTGGAGTTGTCAGAGACTGGGGACATGATCTGGGAGTTGTTGATGGAGGACATGATCTTTGGAGTTTTCGGAGACTGGGGACATGATCTGGGAGTTGTTGATGGAGGCCACGATCTTTTGAGTTATCGGAGACTGGGGACATGATCTGGGAGTTGTTGATGGAGGACATGATCTTTCGAGTTGTCGGAGACTGGGGACATGATCTGGGAGTTGTTGATGGAGGCCACGATCTTTCGAGTTATCGGAGACTGGGGACATGATCTGGGAGTTGTTGATGGAGGACATGATCTTTCGAGTTGTCGGAGACTGGGGACATGATCTGGGAGTTGTTGATGGAGGACATGATCTTTGGAGTGGTCGGAGACTGAGGACATGATCTGGGAGTTGTTGATGGAGGACATGATCTTTGGAGTTATCGGAGACTGGGGACATGATCTGGGAGTTGTTGATGGAGGACACGATCTTTCGAGTTGTCGGAGACTGGGGACATGATCTGGGAGTTGTTGATGGAGGACATGATCTTTGGAGTTTTCGGAGACTGGGGACATGATCTGGGATTTGTGGACTGGAGACATGTGACATGAGAAAAATAGAGATGACTGCTCTTACAGCCCATTTATATAGTGATCCTTCCACATCCTCGCTCCCTTCACTCCCTTTAGAATTACGTATGAGAAAATAGGATTTTTTCATCATACTTGTCTATAAAATCATTTTCTTTGAGTACATCATGGGACACAGAGTTAGGCTAATATTCATTACCTGCTGGGTTATACTTCATCTCCAGGTGAATGGACACTGGTGGACCAAAGGTCTTTAGACAGGAAGTGATCCCCTATATAACCCCTCCCATACAGGAAGTACTTTAGTTTTGTAGCAAGCACTGAATCCTCAAAAAGAGGGGAGGGACCTCTGTGTCCCATGATGTACTTAAAGAAAAGGATTTTACAGGTAAGTATGATGAAAAAATCTTATTTTCTTTTTCATACATCATGGGACACAGAGTTATGCTAATTTTCATTACCTGCTGGGACATCCCAGAGAAATAGCCTTGAGGGGAGGAAGACACCCTGCCAAACAATAGCCATCAGACCTTATACTGCAGCCCTCAGTACACTGCGGCCGAAAGACAAATCCTCGGCGGCTCGAACATCTACTTCATAAAATTTTGTGAACGTATGCACTGAAGACCGGGTAGCAGCCTTACAAATTTGAGCCACAGATACCTGATGGCGAAAAGCCCAGGAGGTGCTTACACCCCTGGTAGAAGGAGCTTTCACCTTAAAGGGAGGAGCTTTACCTTTCAGACCATAGGCCTGAATGACCAGTTGACGAACCCAATTGGCAATGGAAACCTTGGAAGCTGCCTGCCCCTTTTTGGGTCCTTTTGGTAAAACAAAAAAGGAGTCTGATCCTCAGATCTCCGCAGATCTAGACAAATAAACCTTGACTGCCCGGGCAACGTCCAAGGAATGAAGGTGTCTCTCTTCCACCGAACTAGGCTGAGAGAAAAAAGAAGGCAAAATAATGTCCTGATTTAAATGAAAGGCCGACACCACTTTTGGCAAAAAAGGATGGAACAGGTCGTAACGCGACCCTGTCGTGGTGAAGGATTAAGTATGGTTCCCTGCACGAAAGGGCCGCCAACTCCGACACCCTTCTAGCCGAGGTGATGGCCATCAGGAATGCTAGCTGGCGGGACAGCAAGTCTAATGGAATTTCCTTGATAGGCTCAAATGGTTGTTTCTGTAACACAGACAGCACCGAGTTCAAGTTCAAGTCCCAAGGACACATAGGTGACCTAATAGGGGGAAGCAAGTGAGTTACCCCCTGCATAAAGGTTCGGACTAGTGAATTGGGAGAATTCTCTCTTTTCTATAGTCAGCTGTGGAAATCAGATTGGCTTTGAGTACAATCAGAGGTCATGTTTCGGCCCTATCAGTATTCTTCCAAAGGAATACTGATAGGGCCGAAACATGACCTCTGATTGTACTCAAAGCCAATCTGATATCCACAGCTGACTGTAGAAAAGAGAGAATTCTCCCAATCACGTATTTCCAAAGGATGCCATTTTTTGGCTTCACACCAAGCAATATAAGTCTTCCAGACCTTATGATAGATCTTCCTAGTGAGAGCTTTTCTAGCATTCACTAGGGTAGACACCACTGGTCCCGAGATGCCATGGTCCTTTAACACCCTGGCTTCAATAGCCATGCCGTCAAATTTAGAGACTGTAAATTGGGGTGGAATATAGGACCTTGAAACAATAGATTGGGGGGCGACATGAAAGTGTCCATGGCCCGTCTATTGTCAGTTTCACAATTTCCGGGAACCAGGGCCTTCTGGACCAGGCTGGTGACACCAGAATAACTGGAACCCCCTCCCCCTAATCCTGTGCAACAAATGTGGAAGGAGAGGGAGCGGAGGGAAAGCATAAACCAGGGAGTACTGGCTCCATGGAACTACCAGAGCATCTGCTCCAATTGCCAGAGGATCTCTTGTTCGGGACACAAACTGCGGAATCTTCTTGTTTAACCTGGATGCCAGTAGGTCGACCTCTAGCCATCCCCAACGTTGGCAAATTTCCTGGAACACCCCTGGGTGTAGGGACCATTCTCCGGGGCAGACCTGCTGGCGGCTGAGATGATCTGCCTTCCAGTTCTCTACTCCCGGGATATGGACTTCTGATAGAATCGGCACATGTCCCTCTGCCCAGGCTAGTATGTGGTTCACCTCCTTCAGAGAAGAACGACTCTTGGTACCGCCTGGGTGGTTTATATAGGTCACTGCAGTGACATTGTCGGACTGAACCCTGATAGTCAAATATAGTAAGTGAAAAAAATGGACTTTCTAGGCACCAATCATAAGAAACAAACAATACATTTTTATTAACAATGAATACATAGAAATGTTCTTATAGAAAACACATTATAGTACTGAAGTATTACTACAGTGGCAGATAGACCTCTCCAACGTTGGTCATAGATGTCACAAACATGTCATAATAGACATGTATGACTGAACTATAATGTAACAATAAAATAAGCTCTACATGTTTCCTGAAAATCGCTTCTTCTGGAGCTTGTGTGTATTCTAAGGAGAGAAAAAGACAATCAATAAATATATCCCAATAAAACTATATATGTGATGAGTAAATAGATGGTCTCAAGTTTAGCATAGTATGCAGAAGGCACCAAGACTGCTCCCGGGAGCGAACGAATTGACACACAGCCTGCAAGGAGCACAGCAGGCGATATGTGGGGGCGTGACAGATATATATATATATATATGCACAAAGAAAGGTTGCAACACCTAAACTGTGTACGTAAAGGAGAAATGAAGAAGAGTATGCTCACGTCGGTCCCTGCCCTCGGGGAGGCCGCAGTCCGGGGTCCCCGGTTTGCATTCATGTACTAGGGACAATTTTGGATGGAGGCCAATTGGCCTGCCAGCATGTCTTTGGAGTGTGGGAGGAAACCGGAGTGCCCGGAGGAGACCCACGCAGGCGCAGGGAGGACATGCAGAGACCGGGTGGGTGGTGTCGTGGTTGGGATTCAAACCAGCTGCCCCTTTTGCTGCTGGGCGGGGGTGCTACCCACTACACCACTGTGCCATCATATATTGTTTAGTTAAATATGCCTATATTTCAGTATAGGCCCTAATTGACAGCCTAAAGTGTTTGTCTAGGGATAAGTGTTAAAATTGGTGTCTCAATTGTATTGTCAGTTTTTGTAGAGAGAAATCCTGGTTTGTCTTGTCTTGTCATTTGTTAATGTCGGCCATTTTTCTGTAGTCCGGGTTTCACTCACCATTTTGCCGTGGACCGATTTTCGATTGCTGCAACTGCCTTTTTGTTTCTACTGATTTTAATCTCGAGCGAAATATCTCTGAATTCCATTTCCAGTAGAATCATTTAGGTTTTTTCCAGTTGTTTTAAAGAAGTTTATATTTCTAGTGAAGAAATCTCAATCTTGGCGGGATCAACAACTAAATTTCATGTGTTAATGGCGCCATTTTGTTGTGGCCTGGCTTTCGTCTGCCATTTTCCATCCTTGTAGTCACCATGTGGCCGTGTCTTGATTTTCGTTGGTCCCGGCTGATATTTTGTGTCCGCTGTGTTTGGGTGGAATTTGTATTTTGGTTTATAGAGACGCTGTTTCCTTTTAAGTGAATTCAATCTTTTCAGCTCTTTTGTTCTTTTGTAACGGTGTGTGTTATTTTCGATTTTTTTGTGGCTTGCAGCGGAAGGGAAAAGAACTCCTTCGGCCATCTTTTTTTGCAGGAGTTTCAGTTTTTGGCTTTTGTTACACTGTTGTGGTATTTCTGTCTCAAAACTTGTGGTTTGACTTCTCAGGGGATATGTGAGTCAAGGGGGATTCCCTCCCATTTACAATATGGGGGTTTATTCCACCCACTCCCAGACAAAAGGTTTATTTGTTAATGTTAGCCATAGAATTTTCTAATGTCTTGATAGACAAAATATGAAGCTATTCGAGGCTTCCCCTCTTCTTACTCAACAGGAAGTTGGTGGGAGGGGCTTGGGGTCTTTTGACTTGTGTTTGGAAGGACGAAATCGTTTTTATTTTTAAATTATATTAAAGTGGTGTTCCGGCCGAAATGATACTTTTTAAATAAAAATCCCCCTATAATACACAAGCTTCACGTATTCTAGTAAAGTTAGTCTGTAAACTAAGGTCTGTTTTGTTGGTTTATAGAAGTAGTTTGTTATTTTATAAACTTACAGCAGGCCGCGGCCATCTTAAGTGTGGGCATCTGAAGCCAGACTGTATTTCTTCCTGGATCTCATCCTTGCAGATCTTGCACATGCTCAGTGCAGCACAAGCAGTTTAATAGGTTTCAGGTCAGGTTTCCATAGCAACAGCAGTATCAGAGGAAGTTGCCGCCCCTTCCCAGAAGGCATTGCAAACAGGAAATGATGCGATGGGCCGCGGCCAGGGAGGAGGAAGTGAAGAATGAATACAGCAGATATACAGGAGGTGCTGAGAAAAAAAAATAAAAAAATATCCAATTTGTTTCCAGTGCACAGTGTAGTGAGGGATGCTGAGGAGTTGTAAAAGTGGGTGGAACTCCACTTTAAGGTTTATACTGTAATACAGTTTTGGGTAGAGAGCAAACAGGAGGTATCCAAGTTATTGTTGTAATATGGAGGTACAGAGAGAAGCCATGAGATTGTTTTGAATAGCGGAGGATTTTCGTGGTGTTTTTGTAGTTGTCGGACGAACACGTTTAGAGGGCTGTATATCGTGAGACCGGCCGGGCCGTGTATAATAGTCAGAATTCCAGTGCGCCATTGTATTAGCATAAAAAGTGAGGAGTAGTACGCTAACAGCCCCGCTCAGGCCGTGTATGATAATCGGAATGCGGGGGTCGATTATGGTGACAAAGGCGCAAACCATAATCACTCCGAAAATAAAGCGCAGGGTTCTCTGGACGCAGAGTTCACCAAATAAGAGATTCGAATTGTCATGGGTAATGTTGGTCCATGGGTTGGAGGAAAAAATGAGGCTCCACACCAGTCAGACAGCTGCACTTCACATGAGATCTGGATCTGGGGCTCCGGACATGAGACCCCTTAAAGATTGTCAGATATGGTCGGAGGGGACAGTAAGGTGTAGTCCTTTGGAAGGTACTTTTGATGCCTGGAGGTACGAGACCCCAGAATAAAAATACCTTGGAAGTAGTTGAGCTGTGTCTTCAGAAATCTGTAATGTTGAGTGAGTTGATGGATGCGTAGTATACATTTGTGTGATTAAAAATACACAGGCCTGTTTTTGAACTTTGTGTGGCTGGTCCATGCAAAGATTTTGAAATGCTCTCGTGCCTTTCAAATTGTATTCTTTTCTATCGCTAAAAGAGTGAAGGCAGCATTCCATCTGGTCGTTTTTATTTTTTTTCATTTTTGGGAACTATGAAATATCTCCCCCACATTTGTATCTAAATGTTTGTTTCATTGTTTGTATGTGGTAACAAGATGTTTGAACCTCCCATGACAGCCCTCTTACGTGTTGCGACTGTTGTATTTTAGGAAAAAAAAAAATGTACAGAGGGTTTAGTTATTATCGGTTTTGTGGAATGTCAGTAACAATTTACCAATGTACATGAATGTTGTATTGTTTACCATTCTTTGAAGGATAGAGTAATAACTTTTGTTTATAAGTATCTTTTCAGGTCCGAAGAGTTTCTGGAAGTGTGTGTACAGGTGTATAAGAAGGTAAAAGTATCATAGGCTATTTCACTGTTTTATTCTGCACCATCCTAAACCCTGCATGTCTTCCTCCAGTTTGTAATGAGGAGGGAAGAAAAGGGGGGATGAGAGTGGTGAGAATAACACATTTTCAAACCAACAATACTAACCGCTTTAATTCTAACCAAGTTTGTGCCAAGACTGTCTTTCTTTGATGGAATTTGAATCAGCAAGCAGCAGTCTGGTGAAGGAGGCTCCCATCCCAGATGCTAAGAACCTTTTTGTCACTGGTTCCAGGTATTACACCCCGGATGGTAAGCCACGCACAGGTTATGCAGTGACCACAGTCCCGATGTCTGGGTTATTGTCATAGGAGGTTTGTTTGAAGGTCAACCAAAACCAGAATTGTACTTTCCTCATTAGCTGTCACCTACATTCTCAGCTGATGGGGTGGGTGCAATCACTGTAACATGAACTTCAAAAGGTCCACCACAGGGTTCACGAGTCCATCCCGGACCCTGACACAATAACCAATTTACATTCCTTCCAACCAGGTGACTGGGACATTGTAAAGAAGCTTGAGGGATGAGACCACGACAGCCACTGCAAGAAGCGGATCAACTACACCAAAGGATGAGGAGTATCTTTGTTTATTTATATTGTTAAAGTGTATTTTGCAACTAGCTAAGAAAGAGAACAGGACACATGGTGAGGTCTACTCTGAATCTCCACCGAGCTCTAGTGCCCCAGCAATGACGGCGGTACATGATATATGTGACGTTCATATTGGTGTGAGGAGTTTTGACAAACTAGTAAAATCCAATCAGACACCTGTCATAGGAACTTAACAAAACATTTCTAGAGGGTAAAATGAATTATAATTTTAACAATAGCTCTGGTTCTTGCCAGCTTTGGTATCGGGATAACTAGGTAGCCCACAAGTGTGCTTCAACTGTAGTTTGGTATTAATGCGGATCTACAGCTTATAAGGTATAAGACTCGCAGTCTGTGGACTACTACTTGGCTCTCTGCACCATACTTATCCCATCTCCAGTGAAAGGAAGCATCTTTGGGACCACATCTTCCGAATTGGCGCCCTGCTGTTGCTGAGTAGTCGCCCAGGAAGCAGGTTGGCAAGATTCCCTACAGAGCCTCTCAAGGGACATCCCTCGAAGTTCATCCTACATCTCCCTCTACTAAGCCTGTTTTGACCCCCCTGAGTAAGGGCGGTCGCTGGCTCTCTGGTAAGCCTTCATTACTTTATCACCAGGTGGTGGGCAGCACTGGCGGTGGATTATTGATCCAGAACTCCGCATGGAATCGTTTTTGGACTTCACTCACATCATAATTCAGAACTTTTATTTGCATTCACTGTACTTGCTTTTTCATCACTTATGGACTTTTGATTGAATGTTTTTTTCACTAGTCATTATTATTAGGTGTTGTTTACTACTGTTGTTTAATTTTTTTTTCAACACTATTTTCACAATACTTTTCACTTATGATATTTGTCCAGCGCTGCACTGTTCTCTTCATATAAGGTAATTTCCCGTAAGGCAAGAGGTTCATGTGTGCTGGTGAAACTCGTTCCAGCATCTTATGTCGCGGCCGATCGTGAGGATCTGATGGTGAGAGAGAAGGTAAGAATGGCAGGGACAGCTGGAAGGGAATTGCTTGTACACGGTGGGGGCTTGAGCTTATGAAGCGCTTGAACAATTTCTCATCCATTGAGGATGGGATGTTTTCATGTAACTGTTGAAGCTACAAGGAAGTTCCCACAGTCCAAGGGGGGTTTCTGGGAATTCATAAGTAAAGATTGTTATATCTGGATCGGGGATAGTAGTGACAAAGTTCAGGCCCATATGGATAAGGTTTAGATCCCTGCAAGGCAAAGGCAGAAATATAGCTAGTGAAGGTTGGAATCCTTTTAAGGGTTTGGGAAACTTGGGGGGATTTTTTAATTTCCATCGGATCATGGTTGAAGGAAGTAGGGGTATATATACTCATGTTGTTTTTATTTCTATTCCTTCTATATGTCGTGATGAGGTGTTCCTGTTGCCTGATTGGACGCGTGAATATATAGAAATAATTGGCAAACTAGGCCCATATCCAGGTATTATCATGCGTTGGGGTGTACAGGATCTTAAAATGCCTACCTTGATGAGAACATTAAATATTTGTAGATTAAGGATATTTTATCTGTATTATGTGGCTGGGACCTTCACGTATAGCTTTAAATGTGCTTAGCGGCAAAAAATTGCCATCTATGAAATATAAGGAGCCAAATTAAAAAAGGTCCTAAAAGGGAGGGATCCTGAAGCTCCACCGTCCAGGACCGTAGGGCCAGACGTACTGCCCGTAATTCCAGGACGTTGATGGACAGGATCTGTTCTGTCCTTGACCATTTCCCCTGAGCTGTTAACCCCTCTAGGGTCGCTCCCCAACCTGAGAGACTGGCTTCTGTAGTCAGTACTCTCCAAGTTACCGGAAGGAAGGATTTTCCCTTTCCCAGGTTCTGATCCTGCAACCACCAATTTAGGCTTAAGCGTCCCCGAGGAGATAAGAACATTGGATAATCCAGGGCTTGTTGTCTTCTGTTCCAAGCCAACAAGATGTCTTGTTGTAAAGGCCTGGAATGGAACTGGGCATAGGGCACTGCCTCGAAGGAGGATACCATCCTCCGTAGAAGACTCATACAGAGCCGAATGGAGGGTTGTCTGGTGCCTCTTGTCTGACACACCTGATCCTTCAGGGCACAGATCCTTGGGGGTGGCAAGAATACTCTTACTTGGGCCATATCTAGGATCAGACCTAAATACTTTAGACTTTGAGCTGGTTTCAAGGCTGACTTTTCGGTATTTATGAGCCAGCCTAAGCTTTTCAAATACCGCACTGTGCATGTAATGCTCAGTTCTAGAGCCTGTAATGAGTGATCTCTGAGCAGGAGGTCGTTCAGATACCCAAGCACCAGGATCCCTTGGGTCCTTAAAAGACCCAGTACTGGTGCTAGAACCTTTGTGAACACCCGGGGAGCGGTAGTAAGCCCGAAGGGTAGAGCCATAAACTGAAAATGACGTTCCTCTACTGCAAATCACAGGAACCTCTGATGAGGCTGAAAGATAGGTACGTGTAAATACACGTCTTTTATATCGATGGAGGCTAGAAAGTCTCCCATCTGGAGTGAGGCTACTACTGAGCGGACAGACTCCATCCGAAAGGACTGTATTAGTAGATACTTTTTCAGAGATCTTAGGTCCAAAATGGGTCTTGTGCCCCTCTTTGGTTTTTGAACCGTAAACAGGTTCAAGTAAAACCCTGTGCCCCTTTTGGGATACAGGAACCTCTACAATCACTCCTTGCTGCACTAAATGATGTAGTGTCTAAAGCAATAAGTCTCTTTTTGGAGGATCCGAGGGAATGCTGGATCTTAAAAACCTCTGAGCGGGAATCCCCCCGCAACTCCAGCTTGTAACCGCGGGATATAGTTGAGGTGACCCACTCGTCCTGAATTATTGTTCACCAAATGTCCGCAAAGTGCAGCAGCCTTCCTCCCACCCGATGAAGTGGGGGCGTCCCCTCAAAAGGAAGGCTTGCTGCTGGGTTTAGAAGAGTTTTGGACCAAGGGCTTTTTCTGGCCCTGGCCTTGCGGCTTGCCCCTGGCCCTAGTGCTCTGTTGGCGGCGGAATTGCCTTGGCGCTGAGACATTTGAGGAAGAAGTCCCTGAGGTTTTAAACGAGGGACACCTGGTGCTTTTCTTCACATGAAGTAGAGAGTTCTTCCCTCCGGAAATCTTTTGGATATATTTGTCCAAATGATCAACAAATAAAACGTTCCCCATGAAAGGGGAAACCTGCCAATAACTTTTTACAAGGAAGCTCGGCTGACCGGTTCTTATGCCACAAAAGTCTGCGCATGTGTACAGACAAGAGAGCCAGACCAGAAACCTGCTGTATTGAATCCTTTAAGGCAATGGTTCTCAACTCTTGTCCTCAGGACCCACTAACAGGCCAGATTTTAAATATAACCTTGGGGAGATGCAGACTAGAATACTGCAATCACTGAGCAGCAAATGATATCACCTGTGATGTATTTCAGTTATCTTGCAAACCTGGCCTGTTAGTGGGTCCTGAGGACAGGAGTTGAGAATCACTGCTTTAAGGTGTCAACAGCAAAACACAACGCTCGAGGAATGTCTGTCTTATTTTCAGGGATCATCCTCCCGGTTAGGCCGTCTGACCTGATCCTTTACGGACTGGCAGATACCAATTGCTGCAACAGCTGGCTGAAAAGCTGAACTGGCCAAAGAAAAGGAAGCCTTTAATAATGACTCCAATTTCTTGTCATCAGTTTCTTCCAAGCCCTGTGTGTTATCTACCAGACAAGTTAAGTTCTTGTTTAAGGAAGAGACTGCTGCATCTACTTTTCATGCATGGGATATAAAAGGGAACAAAAATCCTGTCAGGATGTTCCCAGTCAGCATAGACCGCCTGTTCCAACAGAGGGTGTAAGGGGAAAGCCTGTGTGGCCTGAATAGGCCTCTGGGACCCCAAAGAGGACCAGGGGGCTCAGTCACCTCTGCAAGAGGCAACTTAAAGGCAGAACGAACCATTTTGGTGAGAGGATCAAAAGCCTCTATGATTGAGAGGCAGATACCAACTGGATATCTTCTTGTCCAGATTGCTCGGAAGCAGACTCATCCGCCAGGCCCTCCACAGAATCCTCAGCTTTTAGTTCTTCCCCGTCCTCAACCCATTCCTGGTCCAGACTAGAAGACTCCGGGGAGAGGGATCTGTCACGCTTCATGACACCCTGCAAGATGGAGGCAATCATGATGGCAATCCTGTGCCCTAACCCAGCTAGGGCCGAGGACAGTTCATCCCTGGTGATAAAGGGTGAAGCAGCAGCGTTGACTGTAGGCACAATACCAGATGGGCGCAGCGGCTCAGATTGCCCGGAAGCTTCTGGTCCTTCAGGGGATACAACACTAGGGATAAGGCTAGGTTCATCAGGAACTACTGACGACATGGATGTACCCTTCACTGTGGTGTTAGTCCCGCTCCTCTTTTTTGAAGACATTTACTAGCCACAAAAAGAGAGTACCTGCGTGTAGTATTAACACACCTCAGAAGGGAGACCCTTTAATAGGGCTCACCAAGTCCCTATGCAACAATCCTGCTAAGCACCTTTAGCCTGCCAAGCAACACCTGGTGACTCACGTGACCCGGGTAAGGAGGAATGAACCGCTGCAAATGCCTGGTTCAGAGCCTGCTCTGTGTCCCACAGCTGCCTTCTGGAAGCACCGCATGCTTGGCATACACAGCTTAAATAAGCTGGCTGTGCGACGGAACGTTCTGTGTGTGCGTGCGTGGTCCCGCACGTGCGTGGTCCCGGCGAAACGAGCATGGCTGTATTCACGTATGAGGCAAACCTTCGTGAGTCCAGATCAAGGCTAGGGTGCATGTGCGGCGAAGCCGCGTGCACCATGGCCGTCAAACAAACAAACTACTGACACAACGGCACTCTTGCGAACGCACGTGCGCCATGGCGAACCAAGGCAAAAAGGCGCACCGTCATGCGCCATCATACAGGTAAAAAACAGCCGGACACAAGCAAAGAAGGTACACTTTGTAAACACCTACAGCTAGCCCAAAACTCCCCCGTATGGTCACCGCACACAGGTGTCCAGCCTCCAGCTAGCTGGACCGATTGTTACAATCACTGGGACACCCCACAATAAGAAAATAACGGGGTTTCACTTACCCGTCCAGGTGCAGGGCAGCTTAGAAACGAAGAGCCCAATCTTCACCCTTCATGGCAGGTTCCTGTCACTTGAGGACCTTCAAGGACTGGGTACCCTTTTCATGTTTAGGGTCCACTCCCTTGGACCTGTACAGCACCCTGCATGAAATGCCTTAACGCTGTGCTGTCCAGAGGCCGCATTACAGGTAAAACCTCGCAGGATCCAGAGACTTCTTTGTGAGGCTCAGGTACCATTTATCTAAGCATATAGAGCATGTGTCAAATGGATCCGATCGGTCAATTCCTTTGATTCATTTAACCACTTAAGGACCAGCCTCGTTTTGGATTTTAGGTGTTTACATGTTTAAAACAGGTTTTTTTGCTAGAAAATTACTTAGAACCCCCAAACATTATATATTGTTTTTTTTTCTAACACCCTAGAGAATAAAATGGCGGTCATTGAAATACTTTTTTTTGCACCGTATTTGCGCAGCGGTCTTATAAGCGCACTTTTTTTGGAAAAAAAATCACTTTTTGAATAAAAAAATGAGACAGCAGTAAAGTTAGCCCAATTTTTTTTATATTGTGAAATATAATGCTATGCCAAGTAAATTGATACCCAACATGTCACACTTCAAAATTGCGCCCGCTCGTGGAATGGCGCCAACTTTTACCCTTAAAAATCTCCATAGGCGACATTTTAAAAAATTCTACAGGTTGCATGTTTTGCGCTACAGAGGAGGTCTAGGGCTAGAATTATTGCTCTCGCTCTACCGGTCGCGGCGATACCTCACATGTGTAGTTTGAACACTGTTTTCATATGCGGGCGCTACTCACATATGCCTTCGCTTCTGCGCGCGAGCTCGTTGGGACGGGGGGTTTTTAAAAAAAAAATTTTTATTTTTATTATTTATTTTACAATATTTTATTTGTTTTTACACTGTTTAAAAAAAAATGTGTCACTTTTATTCCTATTACAGGGAATGTAAACATCCCTTGTAATGACAGGTCCTCTTAAATATGAGATCTGCGGTCAAAAAGTCCTCAGATCTCATATTTGTACTAAAATGCAAAAAAAAAAATATGTTTGAAAAAAATGACATAAAAAAAATATGCCTTTAAGAAAAGTGGGTGGAGCTGACGTAATGATGTCACTTCAGCCGTCCAATGGTATGGAGATGGGTGGCGGCCATCTTAGCCTCACTCGTCTCCATACCCAGGCACAGAAAGGTCCCGATCGCCTCCGCTGCTACCGACGGCTCCGGTAAGCGGCGGAGGGCGCGGGAGAGCGGCGGGAGGGGGGGTCACCTCTCCCGCCGCCGATAACGGTGATTTTGCGGCGGACCTGCCACAGAGACCACCATTATCGTACACAGAACCGGCTCCTGTAAAGATGGATACCTCGGTTGTGGCAGCAGCTGCTGCCGTTACCGAGATACCCATCTTCAAAGTGCCGACGTATATGTACAGGAGGCGGTCGGTAAGTGGTTGAGAACCATTTGTGGGACTAGAGACCTGGAGCTCAGAGAGCTCAAACAACCGTGTCCTCCACCTTGCAGACACTGGTAAAAAACTGAAGTACTTCCTGTATGGGAGGGGTTATATAGGGGATCACTTCCTGTCTAAAGACCCTTGGTCCACCAGTGTCCATTCACCTGGAGATGAAGAATAACCCAGCAGGTAATGAATATTAGCCCGACTCTGTGTCCCATGATGTAGGAAAAAGAAATGTGATATTTCTGTCTGCTGGATCCATCATAAAGGACTGGAGGAGCAATATATGTACAGAGGGGCCAACACAGAACGCTGGAAGATCGAGTGAAAGAAATGAACCATTTACCTACCAGAAACCAAATATAAATAATTTCCTTTAATGGCCTACATGAAACCAAAACCCAGACTACTGCCTGCCGGTACCCCGAGGGCCGCACAGTAGATTTCAAAAGGCCCCATGCAGCACTAGAATGAGTCGGGCTCGCCGCTCGGGACATAAAATACACTGAACCCCATTGACCCCTAACTGGACTCTTAAGGCACTCAAATACGTATAAGTAGAAAATTATAAATATTTTATTAATGAATACATATAGTGAAAGATACAGAATAAAAATGGTGGAATGTTAGACAGATATGCATATGAATTGAAACAGTCAATACAATAATTGATGATGTTATCTATATCTATATATATTATTACCACATCCAAGGCCTGGTAAGCTGCAATATATCAACTTTCTGGTTTTGGGTTTAGACACTATTTATTTATTTCTTTTATTTCTTTTTTTTAGCCTCTATGAACCTTCACCAAACCCTCCGTGCCCTTGATAAGGTCAGTTAAAAACTGGCACCAATGTCCAGGCCTAATGTTGGATGAAGCACACGAGTGTAATCCTTCATTTTGACAAGTGGAACCTGCAGGTGGGTAATAGATGGATACTAGCTCCACCTCCCTCTGACAGTCATGGACCATGGCTGGACACTGGCGCCACCACCCTCGACAGTCATGGACCATGCTTTGACACTGGCTCCACCACCCTCTGACAGTCATGGACCATGCTTTGACACTGGCTCCACCACCCTCTGACAGTCATGGACCATGGCTGGACACTGGCTCCACCACCCTCTGACATTCATGGACCATGGTTGGACACTGGCTCCACCACCCTCTGACAGTCATGGACCATGCTTTGACACTGGCTCCACCACCCTCTGACAGTCATGGACCATGCTTTGACACTGGCTCCACCACCCTCTGACAGTCATGGACCATGCTTTGACACTGGCTCCACCACCCTCTGACAGTCATGGACCATGGCTGGACACTGGCTCCACCACCCTCTGACATTCATGGACCATGCTTTGACACTGGCTCCACCACCCTCTGACAGTCATGGACCATGGTTTGACACTGGCTCCACCACCCTCTGACATTCGTGGACCATGGTTTGACACTGGCTCCACCACCCTCTGACATTCATGGACCATGGCTGGACATTGGCTCCACCACCCTCTGACATTCGTGGACCATGGTTTGACACTGGCTCCACCACCCTCTGACATTCATGGACCATGGCTGGACACTGGCTACACCACCCTCTGACATTCATGGACCATGGCTGGACACTGGCTCCACCACCCTCTGACATTCGTGGACCATGGTTTGACACTGGCTCCACCACCCTCTGACATTCATGGACCATGGCTGGACACTGGCTCCACCACCCTCTGACATTCATGGACCATGGCTGGACACTGGCTCCACCACCCTCTGACATTCATGGACCATGGCTGGACACCAGCTTGTTCACCCTTTTTGACACCCATGGACCATGGCTGGGCACTGGCTCGTTCACCCTCTTTGACATGTATGGGCCATGACTGGATACTGTCTCCACCACCCGCTAAGACATTCATGGACCATGGCTGGCCACCGGCTCTTCCACCCTCTTTGACATTCATGGACCATGACTGGATACTATTTCTACAACCCTCTTGGACATTCATGGACTGAGGCTGGACATGGGCTCGTTCACCCTCTTTGACATTTATGGGCCACGACTGGATGCTGTCTCTACCACCCGCTTTGATATTCATGGGCCATGGCTGTATACTGTCTCCACCACTCACAATGACATTCATGGACCATGGCTGGACATGGGCTTTTTCACCCTCTTTGACATTCATGGGCCATGACTGGATGTTGTCTCTACCACCCTCTTGGACATTCATGGACCATGGCTTGATACTGTCTTGTTCACCTGCTATGACATTTTTAGACCATGGCTGGACACCAGCTCTTGCACACTCTGACATTCATGGACCATGACCAGATGCTGTCTCTACCACCCTCTTTGACATTCACAAACCATGGCTGATCACCAGCTAAACCACCCTCTTTGGTATTCATGGATCATTGCTGGACACCACCTTTACAAAGCCTCTTGGGTATTTATGGATCATGCCTGGACACCATCTCCACCTCCTGCTATGACATTCATGGACCATGGCTGGACACCAGCTCTTCCACCCTTTTTGTAATTCCTGGATCATGGCTGGATATTGGCTCCACCACCCTCTTGGACATGCATGAACCATGGCTAAATATGGCTCCACCACCCTCTTTTACATTCATGGATCATGGCTAGATATCAGATCAACCACCTGCTAAAACATTCATCATGAACCATGGCTGGATGCAGGCTCATCCACCCTCTTTGACATTCATGGATCACAGCTGGATATTGGTTCCACCACCCTCTGTAACATTCCCCCAATCAGTTCATGTAAAAACAAATCACAGATTCAGATAAATAGCTGAGTGATTATTAGCAGCAGAGATTCCTGAGAATCGGGTCCATGCAGGTTAATGGAGGAACACACCAACACACAATCAGCAACAGATCGGTAGCAGTAATAATAAAGGAGTCTTTAACAAGGCAGAAGAATTTAAAAGGCAATCTGGTATTTGTTGTCCACCCGTATCCAGAAAGAGTATAAATATTGAAAAGTGCTAGAATGTATTCGGATCCACCACCCCACCGGAAGAGGAAGATTCTCACATCTTTGTATCCACTGTATCTACACAGTAGAAGACCTTTCCTTATCTGAGCACGGTTCTCTGGGGGGGGCTTTCACCAGACGCAGATTCACAAATCAATCACCGAAGCAGCTTCTTACATCGGAATCCATAGTTGTCTTCATTCACGTCTTCTAAAGAATCACCAAAATCTGTTCATCAAGATTAGGATTCCAACAATACAGACGATGGTCAATCCCCGGGTGATGATGTTCACGGTGCCCTGCAGCTCATCTCTGGAAGCTGAGAGGAAAAAAAAATTAGATAAATCTGACACCGCTCACATCTGTGTCTCCCGAAAAGATGAAAGACATTATTGAGGGGTTTCAGTTCTGGGGCGGAGGCGTGAGTATTGGTTCCTCAAGTACCTGAAGTCATTGGAGATCCACCACCTGATGGTAGAACATATTTCCATACCCGAAGCCATTGGAGATCCAGCACCTGATGGTAGAACATATTTCCATACATGATCTTTATGGATGGATTCTGTATTTCTACGGAAAGGTTAAAATCCCCCTTTTAAAAATAACAAGCGTGATACTTACCGGCTCTGTAATGGGTTTGCACAGAGAGGCCCCCCGATCCCCCTCTTCTCGGGTCCCCCACCGGCACTCTCGGCCCCTTCTCTTTTCGTTGCACCACCATACAAAGTCACTTTCTATGGAGACACACATGCGCTCGCTCAAGAGCCTGGGCTGTGTGAGTCCATAGACACACAACCTGCATAGCTCAGCCCCCCCCCCCCCTTACAGGACTTGATTGACAGCAGCAGGAGCCAATGGCTTCCACTGCTGCCTCTGTGTCCTGTGAGAAGAGAGAGATGTGAGAAGAGCTGCTGCAGACAGTGCTGGATGGAGATGGGACTCGGGTAAGTATAAGGGGGTCATACAAATAGGGGGACATTTCTTATCTTAATGGTGGGAATGTCCTTTAATGGGGTGTATATTAAATATCACCTTCATCTCCACCCGTCTGTAGTCCTCAGATGGTAAGTGTGGCTCCGGAGGGGCAGACCTGAAAAGCTGGATCTCAGATTACACACACAGCTGAATGACACACCCCCATCTTCCTGTCCTGTACAGACTGTGACATCCAGGTCTTTGGGGCCCGTTCACATCAGATGCGGGGGGGCTGCTGCCCCCAGTGCTGGGTCCTCCCATCAGCAATCTACAAGGGAAGAGCCAGTGCTGGGCTTTCCTATCAGCAATCTACAAGGAAAAAGCCAGTGCTGGGCTTTTCTATCAGCAATCTACAAGGGAGGAGCCAGTGCTGGGCTTTCCTATCAGCAATCTACAAGGGAGGAGCCAGTGCTGGGCTTTCATATCAGCAATCTACAAGGGAAGGGCAGTGCTGGGCTTTCCTATCAGCAATCTACAAGGGAAGGGCCAGTGCTGGGCTTTCCTATCAGCAATCTACAAGGGAAGGGCAGTGCTGGGCTTTCCTATTAGCAATGTACAAGGGAAGGGCAGTGCTGGGCTTTCCTATCAGCAATGTACAAGGGAAGGGCAGTGCTGGGCTTTCCTATCAGCAATCTACAAGGGAAGGGCAGTGCTGGGCTTTCCTATCAGCAATCTACAAGGGAAGGGCAGTGCTGGGCCTTCCTATCAGCAATCTACAAGGGAAGGGCAGTGCTGGGCTTTCCTATCAGCAATCTACAAGTAAGGAGCCAGTGCTGGGCTTTCATATCAGCAATCTACAAGGGAGGAGCCAGTGCTGGGCTTTCCTATCAGCAATCTACAAGGGAAGAACCAGTGCTGGGCTTTCCTATGAGTAATCTACAAGAGAAGGGCCAGTGCTGGGCTTTCCTATCAGCAATCTACAAGGAAAGAGCCAGTGCTGGGCTTTCCTATCAGCAATCTACAAGGGAAGGGCCAGTGCTGGGCCTTCCTATCAGCAATCTACAAGGGAAGGGCCAGTGCTGGGCTTTCCTATCAGCAATCTACAAGGGAAGGGCCAGTGCTGGGCTTTCCTATCAGCAATCTACAAGGGAAGGGCCAGTGCTGGGCTTTTCTTTTAATCTAAAGGGGAGGAGCCAGTGCTGGGCTCTCCTATCAGACAGCCAACATCTATTCCTCATACTGAATTACATTTTATTTGTTTTCTTTATAAATTAAATGTTTCATACAAATATAAATACAAATAATAGTATAAAATAATCCTTCATATATAGAGAAACTAAATATATTTAGGTTTCTTAGGTCTTCTTTAGCTATTTTTCTAAATTGTGATGAATTAATAGTAGAGATTTTTCTACCAATATGATTGTTATATGAATGTATTGATTTTCGGTCACCCTGTGATTGGGGGAGGGGTGAGGATATTCTGATATAAACCTTTGGAAAGATTTAAAATACATAGCACAATGGAAGCCTTGTCTGATGACAGGGCCTCTTATCCTTAACAGTTCAATGAACAGCACAAAGCTGATGGCCTCCATCATAGGAGCCTTGGAGTCATCTACAGATCAACCAGACAACAACAGCAACAGGCTCATGTCCAGCTCACCTTGTCTCATATCATCCCTACTTCATCCAGGAGGCCGCCTGTCCCGCTGGATGGCCATCGGGTAGGGCCCCAGAATTTAGGAAGCACCATTACATTACACCTATCCTTGGCCAAACAGGACACCCCCTCTAACTGGCCACTTACATTGAAAAGTGCCCTTTTTACTCTCCCAATGCTGCCGTCATGTGACCCTCCAATCCCGAGTCTTCTCTCCTCTTCTGCTTATAGGAGGTGTGGTCCTTCTTTGGCTGTTCATGTCACTTCCTGTGTGACATGGACACTTCCTATTGGCTATCAAGTGGTGGGGTTCTCTCAGGAACCAGAATAGGAGTAACGTCAGTCTGAGCGGACTGTCAGGGACACACCAGTGGGGGGCACTGGATTGGTGGTTCCCAAACCCAAAAATGGTGCTGGTGAGTGATCTGGATGTAGGAGAGTATGAAAAACCATTCAGAATGGATAGGGGGTGAAAGGAACGGATATTTTGGGTTGCCTCCTCTTGCTCGAGCACAGTAGTTATATCATGAAGAGGACCCTGTAGAGAACACCAAGGATTGGGGTCACATGGGTTGTTCTAGATATTGGAGAGAGGAGTAAAGGAGGAGGGTGATGTAGAGGTGGGAGGACATGGAAAACACCGAGGACTGGGGTCACATGGGGTTACTCCTCCTCATTGGAGGTTGTAGATATTTGAAACAGGAGTGAGGAAGGAGGGTGATGTAGATGTGGAAGGACATGGAGAACACCAAGGACTGGGGTCACATGGCGTTACTCCTCCTCATTGGGTGTTCTAGATATTGTAGAGAGGAGTGAGGAAGCAGGGTGATGTAGAGGTGGAAGGACATAGAGAACACCGAAGACTGGGGTCACATGGGGTTACTCCTCCTCATTGGAGGTTGTAGGTATTGGAGACAGGAGTGAGGAAGGAGGGTGATGTAGAGGTGGAAGGACATAGAGAACACCGAGGACTGGGGTCACATGGGGTTACTCCTCCTCATTGGAGGTTGTAGATATTGGAGACAGGAGTGAGGAAGGAGGGTGATGTAGAGGTGGAAGGACATGGAGAACACCGAGGACTGGGGTCACATGGGGTTACTCCTCCTCATTGGAGGTTGTAGATATTGGAGACAGGAGTGAGGAAGGAGGATGACGTAGAGGTTGAAGGACATGGAGAACACATAGGACTGGGGTCACATGGGGTTACTCCTCCTCATTGGAGGTTGTAGATATTGGAGACAGGAGTGAGGAAGGAGGGTGATGTAGAGGTGGAAGGACATGGAGAACACCGAGGACTGGGGTCACATGGGGTTACTCCTCCTCATTGGAGGTTGTAGATATTGGAGACAGGAGTGAGGAAGGAGGGTGATATAGAGGTGGGAGGACATGGAGAACACATAGGACTGGGGTCACATGGGGTTACTCCTCCTCATTGGAGGTTGTAGATATTGGAGACAGGAGTGAGGAAGGAGGGTGATGTAGAGGTGGAAGGACATGGAGAACACCGAGGACTGGGGTCACATGGGGTTACTCCTCCTCATTGGAGGTTGTAGATATTGGAGACAGGAGTGAGGAAGGAGGGTGATATAGAGGTGGAAGGACATAGAGAACACCGAGGACTGGGGTCACTCCTCCTCATTGGAGGTTGTAGGTATTGGAGACAGGTGTGAGGAAGCAGGATGACGTAGAGGTGGAAGGACATGGAGAACACAGAGGACTGGGGTCACATGGGGTTACTCCTCCTCATTGGAGGTTGTAGGTATTGGAGACAGGAGTGAGGAAGGAGGATGACATAGAGGTGGAAGGACATGGAGAACACAGAGGACTGGGGTCACATGGGGTTACTCCTCCTCATTGGTTGTTCTAGATATTGTAGAGAGGAGTGAGGGAGGAGGATGACGTACAGAGGTGGAAGGATATGGAGAACACCGAGGACTGGGGTCACATGGGGTTACTCCTCCTCATTGGAGGTTGTAGATATTGGAGACAGGAGTGAGGAAGGAGGGTGATGTAGAGGTGGAAGGACAGAGAGAACACAGAGGACTGGGGTCACATGGGGTTACTCCTCCTCATTGGAGGTTGTAGATATTGGAGACAGGAGTGAGGAAGGAGGGTGATGTAGAGGTGGAAGGACATGGAGAACACAGAGGACTGGGGTCACATGGGGTTACTCCTCCTCATTGGAGGTTGTAGATCTTGTAGAGAGGAGTGAGGGAGGAGGATGACGTAGAGGTGGAAGGACATGGAGAACACCGAGGACTGGGGTCACATGGGGTTACTCCTCCTCATTGGAGGTTGTAGGTATTGGAGACAGGAGTGAGGAAGGAGGGTGATATAGAGGTGGGAGGACATGGAGAACACAGAGGACTGGGGTCACATGGGGTTACTCCTCCTCATTGGAGGTTGTAGATCTTGTAGAGAGGAGTGAGGGAGGAGGATGACGTAGAGGTGGAAGGACATGGAGAACACCGAGGACTGGGGTCACATGGGGTTACTCCTCCTCATTGGAGGTTGTAGGTATTGGAGACAGGAGTGAGGAAGGAGGGTGATATAGAGGTGGGAGGACATGGAGAACACAGAGGACTGGGGTCACATGGGGTTACTCCTTCTCATTGGAGGTTGTAGGTATTGGAGACAGGAGTGAGGAAGGAGGGTGATATAGAGGTGGGAGGACATGGAGAACACCGAGGACTGGGGTCACATGGGGTTACTCCTCCTCATTGGAGGTTGTAGATATTGGAGACAGGAGTGAGGAAGGAGGGTGATGTAGAGGTGGAAGGACATGCAGAACACAAGGACTGGGGTCACATGGGGTTACTCCTCCTCATTGGAGGTTCTAGATATTGTAGAGAGGAGTGAGGAAGGAGGGTGATGTAGAGGTGGAAGGACAGGGAGAACACTGAGGACTGGGGTCACATGGGCTTACTCCTCCTCATTGGAGGTTCTAGATATTGGAGACAGGAGTGAGGAAGGAGGGTGATGTAGAGGTGGGAGGACATGGAGAACACCGAGGACTGGGGTCACATGGGGTTACTCCTCCTCATTGGAGGTTGTAGATATTGGAGACAGGAGTGAGGAAGGAGGGTGATTTAGAGGTGGAAGGACATAGAGAACACTGAGGACTGGGGTCACATGGGGTTACTCGTCCTCATTGGAGGTTGTAGATATTGTAGACAGGAGTGAGGAAGGAAGGTGATGTAGAGGTGGAAGGACATAGAGAACACCGAGGACTGGGGTCACATGGGGTTACTCCTCCTCATTGGAGGTTGTAGATATTGAAGACAGGAGTGAGGAAGGAGGGTGATGTAGAGATGGGAGGACATGGAGAACACCGAGGACTGGGGTCACATGGGGTTACTCCTCCTCATTGGTTGTTCTAGATATTGTAGAGAGGAGTGAGGGAGGAGGATGACGTACAGAGGTGGAAGGACATGGAGAACACCGAGGACTGGGGTCACATGGGGTTACTCCTCCTCATTGGAGGTTGTAGGTATTGGAGACAGGAGTGAGGAAGGAGGGTGATGTAGAGGTGGAAGGACATAGAGAACACCGAGGACTGGGGTCACATGGGGTTACTCCTCCTCATTGGAGGTTGTAGATATTGGAGACAGGAGTGAGGAAGGAGGGTGATATAGAGGTGGGAGGACATGGAGAACACAGAGGACTGGGGTCACATGGGGTTACTCCTCCTCATTGGAGGTTGTAGGTATTGGAGACAGGAGTGAGGAAGGAGGGTGATGTAGAGGTGGAAGGACATGGAGAACACCGAGGACTGGGGTCACTCCTCCTCATTGGAGGTTGTAGATATTGGAGACAGGAGTGAGGAAGGAGGGTGATATAGAGGTGGGAGGACATGGAGAACACCGAGGACTGGGGTCACATGGGGTTACTCCTCCTCATTGGAGGTTGTAGATATTGGAGACAGGAGTGAGGAAGGAGGGTGATATAGAGGTGGGAGGACATGGAGAACACAGAGGACTGGGGTCACTCCTCCTCATTGGAGGTTGTAGGTATTGGAGACAGGAGTGAGGAAGGAGGATGACGTAGAGGTGGAAGGACATGGAGAACACATAGGACTGGGGTCACATGGGGTTACTCCTCCTCATTGGAGGTTGTAGATATTGGAGACAGGAGTGAGGAAGGAGGGTGATGTAGAGGTGGGAGGACATGGAAAACACAGAGGACTGGGGTCACATGGGGTTACTCCTCCTCATTGGAGGTTGTAGGTATTGGAGACAGGAGTGAGGAAGGAGGATGACATAGAGGTGGAAGGACATGGAGAACACAGAGGACTGGGGTCACATGGGGTTACTCCTCCTCATTGGTTGTTCTAGATATTGTAGAGAGGAGTGAGGGAGGAGGATGACGTACAGAGGTGGAAGGATATGGAGAACACCGAGGACTGGGGTCACATGGGGTTACTCCTCCTCATTGGAGGTTGTAGATATTGGAGACAGGAGTGAGGAAGGAGGGTGATGTAGAGGTGGAAGGACAGAGAGAACACAGAGGACTGGGGTCACATGGGGTTACTCCTCCTCATTGGAGGTTGTAGATATTGGAGACAGGAGTGAGGAAGGAGGGTGATGTAGAGGTGGAAGGACATGGAGAACACAGAGGACTGGGGTCACATGGGGTTACTCCTCCTCATTGGAGGTTGTAGATCTTGTAGAGAGGAGTGAGGGAGGAGGATGACGTAGAGGTGGAAGGACATGGAGAACACCGAGGACTGGGGTCACATGGGGTTACTCCTCCTCATTGGAGGTTGTAGGTATTGGAGACAGGAGTGAGGAAGGAGGGTGATATAGAGGTGGGAGGACATGGAGAACACAGAGGACTGGGGTCACATGGGGTTACTCCTCCTCATTGGAGGTTGTAGATCTTGTAGAGAGGAGTGAGGGAGGAGGATGACGTAGAGGTGGAAGGACATGGAGAACACCGAGGACTGGGGTCACATGGGGTTACTCCTCCTCATTGGAGGTTGTAGGTATTGGAGACAGGAGTGAGGAAGGAGGGTGATATAGAGGTGGGAGGACATGGAGAACACAGAGGACTGGGGTCACATGGGGTTACTCCTTCTCATTGGAGGTTGTAGGTATTGGAGACAGGAGTGAGGAAGGAGGGTGATATAGAGGTGGGAGGACATGGAGAACACCGAGGACTGGGGTCACATGGGGTTACTCCTCCTCATTGGAGGTTGTAGATATTGGAGACAGGAGTGAGGAAGGAGGGTGATGTAGAGGTGGAAGGACATGCAGAACACAAGGACTGGGGTCACATGGGGTTACTCCTCCTCATTGGAGGTTCTAGATATTGTAGAGAGGAGTGAGGAAGGAGGGTGATGTAGAGGTGGAAGGACAGGGAGAACACTGAGGACTGGGGTCACATGGGCTTACTCCTCCTCATTGGAGGTTCTAGATATTGGAGACAGGAGTGAGGAAGGAGGGTGATGTAGAGGTGGGAGGACATGGAGAACACCGAGGACTGGGGTCACATGGGGTTACTCCTCCTCATTGGAGGTTGTAGATATTGGAGACAGGAGTGAGGAAGGAGGGTGATTTAGAGGTGGAAGGACATAGAGAACACTGAGGACTGGGGTCACATGGGGTTACTCCTCCTCATTGGAGGTTGTAGATATTGAAGACAGGAGTGAGGAAGGAGGGTGATGTAGAGATGGGAGGACATGGAGAACACCGAGGACTGGGGTCACATGGGGTTACTCCTCCTCATTGGTTGTTCTAGATATTGTAGAGAGGAGTGAGGGAGGAGGATGACGTACAGAGGTGGAAGGACATGGAGAACACCGAGGACTGGGGTCACATGGGGTTACTCCTCCTCATTGGAGGTTGTAGGTATTGGAGACAGGAGTGAGGAAGGAGGGTGATGTAGAGGTGGAAGGACATAGAGAACACCGAGGACTGGGGTCACATGGGGTTACTCCTCCTCATTGGAGGTTGTAGATATTGGAGACAGGAGTGAGGAAGGAGGGTGATATAGAGGTGGGAGGACATGGAGAACACAGAGGACTGGGGTCACATGGGGTTACTCCTCCTCATTGGAGGTTGTAGGTATTGGAGACAGGAGTGAGGAAGGAGGGTGATGTAGAGGTGGAAGGACATGGAGAACACCGAGGACTGGGGTCACTCCTCCTCATTGGAGGTTGTAGATATTGGAGACAGGAGTGAGGAAGGAGGGTGATATAGAGGTGGGAGGACATGGAGAACACCGAGGACTGGGGTCACATGGGGTTACTCCTCCTCATTGGAGGTTGTAGATATTGGAGACAGGAGTGAGGAAGGAGGGTGATATAGAGGTGGGAGGACATGGAGAACACAGAGGACTGGGGTCACTCCTCCTCATTGGAGGTTGTAGGTATTGGAGACAGGAGTGAGGAAGGAGGATGACGTAGAGGTGGAAGGACATGGAGAACACATAGGACTGGGGTCACATGGGGTTACTCCTCCTCATTGGAGGTTGTAGATATTGGAGACAGGAGTGAGGAAGGAGGGTGATGTAGAGGTGGGAGGACATGGAAAACACAGAGGACTGGGGTCACATGGGGTTACTCCTCCTCATTGGAGGTTGTAGATATTGGAGACAGGAGTGAGGAAGGAGGGTGATATAGAGGTGGGAGGACATGGAGAACACATAGGACTGGGGTCACATGGGGTTACTCCTCCTCATTGGAGGTTGTAGATATTGGAGACAGGAGTGAGGAAGGAGGGTGATGTAGAGGTGGAAGGACATGGAGAACACCGAGGACTGGGGTCACATGGGGTTACTCCTTCTCATTGGAGGTTGTAGATATTGGAGACAGGAGTGAGGAAGGAGGGTGATGTAGAGGTGGAAGGACATGGAGAACACCGAGGACTGGGGTCACATGGGGTTACTCTTCCTCATTGGAGGTTGTAGGTATTGGAGACAGGAGTGAGGAAGGAGGGTGATATAGAGGTGGGAGGACATGGAGAACACAGAGGACTGGGGTCACATGGGGTTACTCCTTCTCATTGGAGGTTGTAGATATTGGAGACAGGAGTGAGGAAGGAGGGTGATGTAGAGGTGGGAGGACATGGAGAACACCGAGGACTGGGGTCACATGGGGTTACTCCTCCTCATTGGAGGTTGTAGATATTGGAGACAGGAGTGAGGAAGGAGGGTGATGTAGAGGTGGAAGGACATAGAGAACACCGAGGACTGGGGTCACATAGGGTTACTCCTTCTCATTGGAGGTTGTAGATATTGTAGACAGGAGTGAGGAAGGAGGGTGATGTAGAGGTGGAAGGACATGCAGAACACGAGGACTGGGGTCACATGGGGTTACTCCTCCTCATTGGAGGTTGTAGGTATTGGAGACAGGAGTGAGGAAGGAGGGTGATGTAGAGGTGGGAGGACATGGAGAACACCGAGGACTGGGGTCACATGGGGTTACTCCTCCTCATTGGAGGTTGTAGATATTGGAGGCAGGAGTGAGGAAGGAGGGTGATGTAGAGGTGGAAGGACATAGAGAACACCGAGGACTGGGGTCACATGGGGTTACTCCTCCTCATTGGAGGTTCTAGATATTGTAGAGAGGAGTGAGGAAAGAGGGTGATGTAGAGGTGGAAGGACATGGAGAACACTGAGGACTGGGGTCTCATGGGGTTACTCCCCTCTTGGATCTCTCCCCTCTTAATCGACCCGGTGGAGTACTTTTGCAATGGCCATTGTCGCACTTCTCCACACACACTGTACAGTTCCCTATTACAGTCTTTAGCATGTCCATGGATATAGGCAATCTTCTCTGCTGTGCCCATTCATATGTTGCTTTCTGCCCCAAATGTCCAGATTGCTTGTGGGCGCAATTGGCCAAGTTCGACAAGAAGGGATCAGTTGGCACAACTGCATTCACCTTGCCAAATTTTGTCTGCCGCTCTGTTATAGTTCTCAAAGTCTGAGACCAAGGGCACATGTGCGTCAACATACCACACTTTTATGGTGCGGGAGTGAGCTTCCTTCCAGATGTAGTCCCAGACTTCCATGCCCCCCCACACCACCTTTCCATGAATCATCCATTCATTGGACTTCCACGTGGGCATCCAAGTTGTTAGTCCTTCAAAGTCCACCCAGCTGTCAGTGTAGATAGTGCAGAGCTGGCCAGGAAGTCGGCACTGCGCTAATCACAGGCAGTGAAACATTTCCCGATCTCTGCAGCCGCACATCGGGAAAATACCTCACTGCCTGTGATTAGCGCAGCGCCGTGCCGACTTCCTGGCGGGCTCTACACGCGGAGTGTGCGAACACGCCGGGGCTCATCCTTATTAGTGACATGTGAAGAAAGATCCGCCTGAAGAGTCATCACTACAGCTTTGAACTCTGCATACTGACTGGACCCTCCAATTCGGGTCTCCTGCAGGACTGTGTCTGTACTTGGGTTGTAGGCTGCTGCTGTCCATTTACGCCCAGATGAGGTGACTATGGCTGAACCATCAGTGAACCCCGCTGACTCCTTCATGTCTTCTGACAGAGACTCAGAGGGTGAAGCCTCTTGAATGGGGGATGACTGCAGCACAGGAATTTCTTCTTCTGGTCGGGTGCTGGTAAAAGTAACAAGCCCTGCCAACTGTTCTGAAATGTCTCTAACATTCCCAGCTGCAATACCCCCTCTTTCTTGAAGGTACCACTTCTACTTCATCAGTGTCTGGTTCTGAGCTACAATTACTCTAGTGGTCAGTCCAATATCTCTCACCCGTCCTGCTATTGGCAATGCAGTATGGATGGTGACTGTGTCCTTTCCTGTAATGGTCTCTACATGTTGAAGTGCTGTGTTGGCCCCAAAGGTACATCTCTAGAGTCGTGTATCTCTTCTGTACCCCTGTCAGTTGCTTAGACCAAAACCCAATGGGCATTGCTCTCTGTCCTTTCTTTTCATTTGGCTGCCACAGACTCCAAGATACGGTACCATCCTGCTCCACTACATCCAGCTGAAATGGTACTCCTTGTCCCGCGGCTCCCAATTCCTGATGCTGCAAAATGGCTTCTTCAGCAGCCAGGAATGCGCTGCTCTGAACCCCGTGAGAACTCATTCTTTTTCTTGGGGACATTCTATATAGGCCTCAGGATCAGTCCAAGATGCTTGATGAATGATCTACAGAATCCCCAACTCCAATGAGGTGGAAGGACATGGAGAACACCAGGGACTGGGGTCACATGGGGTTAGTCCTCCTCATTGGTTGTTCTAGATATTGGAGAGAGGAGTGAGGGAGGAGGGCAATGTAGAGGTGGAAGGACATGGAGAAGAACACCTCCCTGGAGGGGTCCTCGAAGGAGGACTATAAGCCTCCATACACCTTTGTAGCCATAGCTGGGTACAGACGGTGGACTCACCACCCATTCCTGGCACCCAACATCGGGACCCCAATGCACTGTGAGTCTGTGTTGTGTGGGGTGACTAGCCTCTCCGAGAATTTACATGGGGCACAGAACCGTGTGTAGGGACTCTACCAGGAAGTACTGCTCTGTCTTTGTAAACCTTTGAAGAAAAATAATTCTCCCCTTTGAGAGAGAAGAGTCATTAGGTGACTGGAAAGGTTCCTCCACTGGCCTCAGATATGGGTGGAGACTTCCCGAAAACCACACCCATAACCATGGAATCTTGGGGCCCCTATATAGACAGGAACTGTGTCTTTCTATCTGGAACTATGCCCTGAAGAGTCATACTTTGGAACCCAGAGGCCTAGTTTGGTGTTGGCTGTCCATGAAAAGTCGTGGTTCATGTGGGGCCCTCTGTTAGTTCAGGAACTGGCTTATCTATCCAAAGGCTGGGGGGGGGGGGGGGCCTACAACACCCTCGTCCTGGTTACCTTGCATAACGGACATTTGTTCCTGCAGAGTTTTCACTGTATCCAGATTGTGGGAAATGGAATCCTGGACATCGGTCACCCTCGTCCTGTCAGTGTCCAGAGCTTCCTCCATATCACGAAGGCGGATCTTAGCATTCCAGGCAAAATCCCGGAGGTCTGAGGAGGGGAAATCACCAGGAGGACACATCCGTCAAATGTGGTCAGAGAAACATGTGACATACCCCCCAAGAACTTCAAATACCACTATATAGTACAGCCCAATTCCAGGCCCATTCCTGCCCCAGACCACTCCCCCCCCCCCCCCAGATATCAGTCCCTCACCCTCCAACCCCCAGATAAGTGCCTCATCCTCCTGCCCCCAGACACCCCTAGAGATCAGTGTCTCATCCTCCTGCCCCCAGACACCCCTAGATATCAGTGCCTCATCCTCCTGTCCCCAGACACCCCTAGATATCAGTGCCTCAGCCTCCTGCCCCCAGACACCCCTAGATATCAGTGCCTCAGCCTCCTGCCCCAGACACCCCTAGAGATCAGTGCCTCATCCTCCTGCCCCCCAGGGGTCTGTGCTTCATCCTCCCAATCACAGACCCCCCAAATATCGGTGCCTCATCCTCCTGCCCCCAGACACCTCCAGATGTCCACAGTTCATTCTGTCAGCCCCAGACACCCACAGATATCAGTGCAGTGATTCACTATTAGTAGTGAGCTCAAGACGTGTTCAGATTGTGCCCGCCAGCAAGCAGTGTGTATATGTGCAGCTGTGGGATGGGAAATGCCTCACTTCCTATGACTGGCGTTGTGCAGTGACGGCTTCCTGGCGGGTACAATCCGAACATGTCTGAGCCCATCCCCAATCTCTATCATATCACGGAGTCCCCCCCGTAATATGGGGTCACCTGGACACTCTCTAGGGTAACACGGAGTCACCCGACACTCTGCAGGGTGACATGGGGGTCATTCTAACACTCTGTAGGGTATCATGGAGTCACCCTATTACTCTGTAGGGTAACATGGGGTCATCCTAACATGCTGTAGGATAATACCAAAGCCTATTGACTCATTTAGCTCTAGAATGGTCAAGTGGCACTTTGTGTTACTTTAAACTTCTTCCTCCAGGGGTGCAGGTTTTTCTGGGGTGACTGTGGTGACTCTAGATCCATGATGACCCTGTCCCTGTATAAAGTGACCTGTCTGGGGTTTTTGGGGTGACTGTGGTGACTCTAGATCCATGATGACCCTGTCCCTGTATATAGTGACCTGTCCGGGGTTTTTTGGGGTGACTGTGGTGACTAAATCCTTGATGACCCTGTCCCCGTATATAGTGACCTGTCTGGGGTTTATTCATACAGACAGGTCCAGTAGGTGACTTACCGTCCAGCTTGGTGCGGATCCAGTCCAGTTTCTTCTCCTCCTCCCGGAGGGATCTGCGGTCTCTCAGCTCCTCTTCCAGTAGCAGATTCAGGATATTGGTGGTGTGGTGGAAGACCTCGGCGTTGGGGCTGTGCTGGTTCTGGGTGGATTCCATCTTTGATTTCATCTCTGCAGAGAAGAAAGGACTCATTGTCATCTGAACACCAAAGAGTAGGGATGGACCTAATGACCCCTGTTTGGTTGGCATTAGAACTTTCGAACATCGGGAAAGTTCGGACCCGGATAACAAACCCTATTGAAGTCTATGGGACCCGAACATGAAAAATCAAAAGTGCCCATTTTGAAGGTGCAAGTAATTGCAAGTAATTGGGCATACAATGGTTATGGGGGGTCCGGGTACCGCCCTGGGGGACATGTATTAATGAAAAAAAAGTTTGTAAAAAACATCATTTTAAAATGAGCAGTGATTTATTTATGCTTAAAGTGAAAGTATAAAAATGAAAAAATCCTTTTAATATAGTGCCTTGGGGGTCCCCTTAGTCTACCTGTAAAGTGGCAGATCTGTACTGTGTATAGAAGCTGCTGCAGCAATAATTGCATTTATAAAGCACAAAAAAAGGCCTTTTTTTGCAATAATTTCTTTATTTTGTAAGCAACGTCTTGGGGAGCCAGTGTGTATGATGAGGCCACAATGTAGTGCACGGGAAACAAGATTAGAGATTTTTTGGATAAATTCTGGTGACTCTGCCATAGACTTTGGATTTCTACTTCTGTAACGGGTGTTGAAAAATTGTTCTTCGGGTGTCGATGGCGCCTTCACACCGTAACCCTATAGAGGTACTCTTGATGAAAGCAAGAATTGGCCTTGCTGTCATAAATTGCAATGATATGCACCTGTCAAACAGGTGCGGAAAAATTGGTCTTTGGGTGTTAATTGTGCCCATGAAACCTACACCAAAAACAATCTTCCAGATGAAATCAACACCCACAGCACTAGGCAGCCTAGAAGTCCTTCAGAGATTCCACATCCCAAAAACACTTAATCAGCGACATCGGCATCAGGGGCTTCATAGCTGCTGGTAATCCAGGACTGATTCATTTTGATAAATGTCAGACGGTCCACGGCGTCTGTGGACAAATGTGTTCTATGATCAGTAACAAAACCTCCAGCAGCACTGAATGCCCATTCAGGAAAGCATGCTGCATGCAGGGAAACCCAACAACTCAATAGCAAGTTCTGGCCAGTGGTCTATTCTCATGACCCAGTAAGTCAGTGGATCGTCAGCTCGAAGGCTCTATTGGTCCATTGACCCAATTTACCATATGCCCGTGTTCTCTGCCTCCATGACCAGGACACGATACGAGCAGATTTTGCGGTGCATGCACTTCAACAACAATGAACTCTGTCGTCCTCGTGGAGACCCTGGATACGATCTGCTCTCCAAAATTTGGCCCCTCGTAAACCACTTCAACCAACGTTTTCCAGCTTTGTTTACTCCCCATCAAGTTGTCTGCGTTGACGAGTCCCTGATTAAATTTTCTGGCCGCTTGTCATTTAAACAGTACCTTCCCAGCAAGCGTGCCAGATACGGGGTCAAGATGTATAAGCTCTGTGACAGGGCCACAGGCTATACATGTAGATTTATGGTTTACGAGGGAAGAGATAGTCACGTAGAGCCGACAAACTGCCCTGACTACATAGGAAGCGCTGGCAAGATAGTGTGGGACTTGGTGTCACCCTTATTCGGAAAGGGGTACCACTTGTACGTGGACAATTATTACACGAGCGTGCCACTTTTTAGCCACCTTTTTGATCATCAGATTGGAGCATGTGGCACCATGCGATCTAAACGCCGGGGCTTTCCCCAGCGGCTTGTAGATTCCCGTCTTAGGCCGGGGGAGAGAGCCTGCTTGAAGTGTAATAATTTGCTCGCTATGAAGTGGAGGGATAAGAAGAATGTTTTCGTTCTCACCTCCCTTCATGCAGACACGACGACCCAAATTACTACGGCGACTGGTGTTGTGGAGAAACCCCTCTGTGTCCACGAATATAACCAAAATATGGGAGGGGTGGACCTAAACGACCAGTTGTTGGCGCCGTACCTAGTTGCCCGTAAGGCCAGACGCTGGTACAAAAAAGTGTCTGTTTATTTATTTCAATTGGCTTTGCTGAACGCTCATGTGCTATACAGAGCTTCAGGACGGACTGGATCCTTCCTTAAATTCCAGGAAGAGATCGTCAGAGCCCTTCTGTTTCCAGACGGTGCTCCACCTCACCATCCCCAACCAAATGCAGTAAGCCGGCTGCATGAGAGGCATTTTCCTTATGTCCTCCTGAGTACCCCTACCCAACGAACCCCCCAAAAAAGATGTTGTGTCTGCAGCAAGCGCGGATATAGACGTGACACCCACTATTATTGTCCCTCCTGTCCTGGCAATCCTGGTCTTTGCAATGTTTTGAACGCTACCATTCACTAGTCGAGTATTAGCGTAGGGTACAGCATTGCACAGACTAGGACACACTTTCACAGGGTCTCCCAAGATGCCATTGCATTTTGAGAGACCCGAACCTGGAACCGGTTACAGTTATAAAAGTTACAGTTACAAAAAAAAAGTATAAAAAAAAAAATATATATATAAAATAAAAAAACCAAAAATAGTTGTTTTATTGTTCTCTCTCTCTCTATTCTCTCTCTATTGTTCTGCTCTTTTTTACTGTATTCTATTCTGCAATGTTTTATTGTTATTATGTTTTATCATGTTTGCTTTTCAGGTATGCAATTTTTTATACTTTACTGTTCACTGTGTTTTATTGTTAACCATTTTTTTTGTTTTCAGGTACGCCATTCAGTTGCAGAGCGGATTTATTTATCTTGACAGCAACAGCGTTTGCTCCCACGATATATAAAGCCGTGACTCCAGCGCTGTCGGAGGTGATTTCACCACCACAGTTACATACTTCAGCATATATGCCGAAGCGTGGGGGCAGCAGTGGGTGGAGGAGCGATTTGCTCCTGCCTTTTGTGGGAGGATCCCCCAATGCTTCGGCATATATAAATGGTGCATGTATGCCCAGCATTAGAAGTGGGTGGATGAAGGGAGGTATTCTAATGGTGGGCAATCTTTTTTTTTTCGTTCAGCCCACAGGCTGCATGAAATAACAAAGTTTACAATACAAGGACCAGCAACGTACTGGTATGTTGCTGGACTTTGAGTGGTTATACCAGAATGATGCCTGCAGGTTTAGGTATCATCTTGGTATCATTCTTTTCAGCCAGCGGTCGGCTTTCATGTAAAAGCAATCCTAGCGGATTGCACAAAACCCCCCCAAATGACCCCATTTTGGAAAATAGACACCCAAAGCTATTTGCCGAGAGGTATAGTGAGTATTTTGCAGACCTCACTTTTTGTCATAAAGTTTTGAAAATTGAAAAAAGAAAAAAAATGTTCTTGCTTTTCTTCATTTTAAAAAACAAATGAGAGCTGCAAAATACTCACCATGCCTCTCAGCAAATAGCTTGGGGTGTCTACTTTCCAAAATGGGGTCATTTGGGGGGTTTTGTGCCACCTGGGCATTCCATGACCTCCGAAACTGTGATAGGCAGTGAAGAGTGAAATCAAAAATGTACACCCTTAGAAATCCTGAAGGCGGTGCTTGGTTTTCGGGGCCCCGTACGTGGCTAGGCTCCCAAAAAGTCCCACACATGTGGTATCCCCATACTCAGGAGAAGCAGCTAAATGTATTTTGGGGTGCAATTCCACATATCTTATCATTATTTAATCACTTGGGACAAAAAAATGTAATATTTAATGGGCTCAACATGCCTCTCAGCAATTTCCTGCCTCTCAGCAATGTGGTCATTTGGGGGGGGGTTGTACTGCCCTGCCATTTTAGCACCTCAAGAAATGACATAGGCAGTCATAAACTAAAAGCTGTGTAAATTACAGAAAATGTACCCTAGTTTGTAGACGCTATAACGCGCAAACCAATAAATATACACTTATTGACATTTTTTTTACTAAAGACATGTGGCCGAATACATTTTGGCCTAAATGTACGACTAAAATTTAGTTTATTGTATTTTTTTTATAACAAAAAGTAGAAAATGTCATTTTTTTTTTTCAAAATGTTTGGTCTTTTTCCGTTTTTAGCGCAAAAAATAAAAACCGCAGAGGTGATCAAATACCATCAAAAGAAAGCTCTATTTGTGGGACCACGCAATTAGCAGTTAAAGCGACGCAGTGCCAAATTGTAAAAAGTGCTCTGGTCAGGAAGGAGGTAAATCCTTCCGGGGCTGAAGCGGTTAAACTCTCAAATGACCTACTAATGGCTAAAACCAGTGGACACTATTCTGTACTACTTCTCCTGGATCTCTCTGCTGCCTTTGACACAGTGGACCACCACCACCTCCTCAATAAACTCCACTCCTTTGGTCTCCATGACTGCACTCTTCGCTGGTTCTCATCCTACCTATCCCACCGCTCCTTCAGTGTCACTTACAACTCTACTTCCTCCTCTCCTCTTCCTTTCTCCATCGGGGTCCCCCAAGGTTCTGTTCTTGGACCTCTCCTTTTCTCAATCTACACCACCTCCCTGGGTCAGTTGATTGCCTCCCACGGCTTTAAATATCATCTCTACGCTGATGACACCCAAATCTATCTCTCCACCCCCCAGCTCTCTCCATCTGTCTCCTCACCCATCACCAGCTTACTAGCAGACATATCAGCCTGGATGTCACATCACTTCCTCAAACTCAACCTACCCAAAACCGAGCTCATGATATTTCCTCCCTCAGGTGCCACTTCCCCTGATTTCCCTGTCAAGATCAACGGCTCAACTATCAACCCATCTCCCCACGCCGAGGTCCTAGGTGTAATCCTGGACTCTGAACTAACCTTTCGACCCCACATTCTATCACTATCCAAAGCTTGCCGCCTCAATCTCCGCAACATCTCCAAGATACGCCCCTTCCTAACCAATGACACCACAAAGCTTCTAATCCACTCCCTGGTCATCTCCCGCCTCGACTACTGCAACTCCCTCCTTATAGGTTTACCTCTAAATAGGCTCCTCCCCACTTCAGTCCATCATGAACGCTGCTGCCAGGCTCATCCACCACACAAACCGCTCAGCGTCTGCTACACCCCTCTGCCAATCCCTCCATTGGTCTCCATTCAGCGTCTGCCACACCCCTCTGCCAATCCCTCCATTGGCTGCCACTCAGTCACCGAATTAAATTCAAGATACTAACTAGAACTTACAAAGCCATCCACAACCTGCCCCCAGCTACATCTCTAACCTGGTCACAAAATACCAACCTAATCGTTCTCTTCGCTCCTCCCAAGACCTCCTGCTCTCTAACTCCCTTGTCACCTCATCCCATGCTCGCCTTCAGGACTTCTCCAGAGCCTCCCCCATCCTCTGGAATGCTCTACCCCAATCCGTCCGATTTTCTCCTACTTTATCCACGTTCAGACGATCCCTGAAAACTCATCTCTTCAGAGAAGCCTATCTGGCCCCCACCTAACAACTGTACATTTATCTTCTCAATCAGCCCATCCCCCTCAGTTACTGCCTCTCTGGACCTTTCCTCTTAGATTGTAAGCTCTAAGGATCAGGGCCCTCTGATTCCACCTGTATTAAAGTGTATTATATTTGTACTGTCTACCCTCAAGTTGTAAAGTGCTACATAAACTGTTGGCGCTATATAAATCCTGTATAATAATAATAATTCAAAACACAAGTAACAACAGATATACAACTCAGGGACACCCCCCATCCCTTTCATTCAGGGTGGGATAAACTGTCCAATCAGCAATCAGGGACACAGAGGCATTGAAACATTTGAACAATAGAGCAGCTTATCAGCAGGGAGGGCTGTTGGAGGTATTCCCCCCTCCCCTCTCTGCCCTGCCCCCGGTTTACATGCCGGGAACACCAATACATCCATCCCATAATGCACTTCTTCTAAGACAGACACAATAGAACAATGGGACACGGCCACACCCCAAACCATCCCAGCAAAGAGTCCAACATCATGAGACAACACACAATATATACATATATACAACATTCCAGTGTGGCTGTACAGCGAGTCCGACAAGCACAGATCATAGTGGGGTTCTCGGTCACCCTGTGCCCCTAATGGACACAGGGCGATTTACACATAAGAGGGGCCGGGGGAGCTGGACACAGAGTCTCCAGAGCTCTCCGAGGTAAGCCGAGTTCCACAAAAGCCCCAACCAAAGTGACTCCCGTCACAGAGAGGAGAGAGGAGGAGGAGGAGAGGAGAGAGGGGGAGGAGGAGAGGAGAGAAGAGGGGGAGGGAGAGGAGAGGAGAGGAGAGAAAAGAAGGGGGAGGAGAGGAGAGAGGAGAGAGGGCGAGGAGGAGAGGAGAGAGGAGGGGAGGAGAGAAGAGGGGGAGGAGAGGAGAGGAGAGAAAAGAAGGGGGAGGAGAGGAGAGAGGAGGGGGAGGGAGAGGACAGGAGAGGAGAGAAAAGAAGGGGGAGGAGAGGAGAGAGGGGGAGGGAGAGGAGAGGAGAGGAGAGAAAAGAAGGGGGAGGAGAGGAGAGGGGAGGGGGAGCCTCCTTTGCTGTAAAGAAGAGGAGGGTTTAGTTCCCAATCACCTTGCATTTCTTCAAACATGTACACTACGAGGACAGCCAATTTTGTGTATTCGGTTCTGTGCTCGTCCCATTCCTCGTGGTTCCGGATGGCCAGATTCTCCAGCGCTGCGATTCGCTCCTCCTGCTCAGACGGAGGGGAGGAGACTTTGTTCTTCTTAATATTTCCGATCTTCTTTAATTTGGAGGAGTCTGAGAACAGATTGGTGAGAAATCACATAAAACGGATATTGATGTAACTATTGGGGGTCTGTATGTAAAACATTTGCTGTGGGAAGTCTTCATTCACACAGACACAACGAAAGATCAGCATACGGACTGTAATATGATTGTTTTTATTGAGGAATTTCAGGAAAATACCACATTGTGGTCACTAGATGGCGCTGACAATCATATTACAGATCGATCGTTCGTTGTGTCTGTGTGAAGGGTGAATATTTCACACATGGACCTCTCAATGTTTGCTGATTGGTCACAGATTTGTGATGTTTGTTGGGGACGTGGCCTCTCTGTATAGGGATTGGATGGAGTAGGGAAGGGATAAGACCCCCTGTCAGTTCTTTGTCATTCCTCTCTAGGTCTTGTTGGGGAGATTTCCCTTCACTTCCTGTCCCAGAGACACAGCAGGAAGTGAGAGAAAATCTCCTCCCTATCAGTAGAAGTGTCCCCAATGGGAGATTTCCCTTCTCTCCGAGACAGAACATCGCATGGTGTCACCGGAGAGGGGGGGGGGTTACAAACAGAAATATATACCTAAGGGGGGGGTCTAACCTTTCCACACTCCATCCAAGAGAGGAAGAGAAGAGGAGAAGAAAGGAGAGCAGAGGAAGAGGAGAGGGAGGGGGAAGGAAGTAGAAAGGAAAAGGAGATGAGAGGGAAGGGTAAAGGAGAGAAGAGACAATAGAAAAGAAGGGAGAGGAGAGAGAAGAGGAGAGGTGAGAAGGAGACATGTAGTGTTGTGTGATGTGATGTGATGTCATGTAGTGTGATGTGATGTCATGTAGTGTGGTGTGATGTCATGTAGTGTAGTGTGATGTCATGTGATGTCATGTAGTGTGGTATGATGTCATGTAGTGTGGTGTGATGTCATGTAGTGTGATGTGATGTCATGTAGTGTGGTGTGATGTCATGTGATGTCATGTAGTGTGATGTGATGTCATGTAATGTGATGTGATGTCATGTAGTGTGGTGTGATGTCATGTGATGTCATGTAGTGTGATGTGATGTCATGTAGTGTGGTGTGATGTCATGTGATGTCATGTGATGTCATGTAGTGTGGTGTGATGTCATGTAGTGTGGTGTGATGTCATGTGATGTCATGTGATGTCATGTAGTGTGGTGTGATGTCATGTGATGTCATGTGATGTCATGTAGTGTGGTGTGATGTCATGTAGTGTGGTGTGATGTCATGTGATGTCATGTGATGTCATGTAGTGTGGTGTGATGTCATGTAGTGTGGTGTGATGTCATGTGATGTCATGTAGTGTGGTATGATGTCATGTAGTGTGGTGTGATGTCATGTAGTGTGATGTGATGTCATGTAGTGTGGTGTGATGTCATGTGATGTCATGTAGTGTGATGTGATGTCATGTAATGTGATGTGATGTCATGTAGTGTGGTGTGATGTCATGTGATGTCATGTAGTGTGATGTGATGTCATGTAATGTGATGTGATGTCATGTGATGTCATGTAGTGTGGTGTGATGTCATGTAGTATGGTGTGATGTCATGTAGTGTCATGTGATGTCATGTAGTGTGGTGTGATGTCATGTAATGTGATGTGATGTCATGTAGTGTGGTGTGATGTCATGTAGTGTGATGTGATGTCATGTAGTGTGGTGTGATGTCATGTAGTGTGGTGTGATGTCATGTGATGTCATGTAGTGTGGTGTGATGTCATGTAGTATGGTGTGATGTCATGTAGTGTCATGTGATGTCATGTAGTGTGGTGTGATGTCATGTAATGTGATGTGATGTCATGTAGTGTGGTGTGATGTCATGTAGTGTGATGTGATGTCATGTAGTGTGGTGTGATGTCATGTAGTGTGATGTGATGTCATGTAGTGTGGTGTGATGTCATGTAGTGTGATGTGATGTCATGTAGTGTGGTGTGATGTCATGTAGTGTGATGTGATGTCATGTAGTGTGGTGTGATGTCATGTAGTGTGGTGTGATGTCATGTGATGTCATGTAGTGTCATGTGATGTCATGTAGTGTGGTGTGATGTCATGTAGTGTCATGTGATGTCATGTGATGTCATGTAGTGTCATGTGATGTCATGTGATGTCATGTAGTGTGGTGTGATGTCATGTAGTGTCATGTGATGTCATGTAGTGTGGTGTGATGTCATGTAGTGTGGTGTGATGTCATGTAGTGTCATGTGATGTCATGTAGTGTGGTGTGATGTCATGTGATGTCATGTAGTGTGGTGTGATGTCATGTAGTGTGGTGTGATGTCATGTGATGTCATGTAGTGTGATGTGATGTCATGTAATGTGATGTGATGTCATGTAGTGTGATGTGATGTCATGTAGTGTGATGTGATGTCATGTAGTGTGGTGTGATGTGATGTCATGTAGTGTGGTGTGATGTCATGTAGTGTGATGTGATGTCATGTAGTGTGGTGTGATGTCATGTAGTGTGATGTGATGTCATGTAGTGTGGTGTGATGTCATGTAGTGTCATGTGATGTCATGTAGTGTGGTGTGATGTCATGTAGTGTCATGTGATGTCATGTAGTGTGGTGTGATGTCATGTAGTGTCATGTGATGTCATGTAGTGTGATGTGATGTCATGTAGTGTGGTGTGATGTCATGTAGTGTGATGTGATGTCATGTAGTGTGGTGTGATGTCATGTAGTGTGATGTGATGTCATGTAGTGTGGTGTGATGTCATGTAGTGTGGTGTGATGTCATGTGATGTCATGTAGTGTGATGTGATGTCATGTAATGTGATGTGATGTCATGTAGTGTGATGTGATGTCATGTAGTGTGGTGTGACGTCATGTAGTGTGATGTGATGTCATGTAGTGTGATGTGATGTCATGTAGTGTGGTGTGATGTGATGTCATGTAGTGTGGTGTGATGTCATGTAGTGTCATGTGATGTCATGTAGTGTGGTGTGATGTCATGTAGTGTCATGTGATGTCATGTAGTGTGGTGTGATGTCATGTAGTGTGATGTGATGTCATGTAGTGTGGTGTGATGTCATGTAGTGTGGTGTGATGTCATGTAGTGTGGTGTGATGTCATGTAGTGTGATGTGATGTCATGTAGTGTGGTGTGATGTCATGTAGTGTGATGTGATGTCATGTAGTGTGGTGTGATGTCATGTAGTGTGGTGTGATGTCATGTAGTGTGATGTGATGTCATGTAGTGTGGTGTGATGTCATGTAATGTGATGTGATGTCATGTGATGTCATGTAGTGTGGTGTGATGTCATGTGATGTCATGTAGTGTGGTGTGATGTCATGTAGTGTGGTGTGATGTCATGTAGTGTGGTGTGATGTCATGTGATGTCATGTAGTGTCATGTAGTGTGGTGTGATGTCATGTGATGTCATGTAGTGTGGTGTGATGTCATGTGATGTCATGTAGTGTGGTGTGATGTCATGTAGTGTCATGTAGTGTGGTGTGATGTCATGTGATGTCATGTAGTGTGGTGTGATGTCATGTGATGTCATGTAGTGTGGTGTGATGTCATGTAGTGTGGTGTGATGTCATGTAGTGTCATGTGATGTCATGTAGTGTGGTGTGATGTCATGTAGTGTCATGTGATGTCATGTAGTGTGATGTGATGTCATGTAGTGTGGTGTGATGTCATGTAGTGTGATGTGATGTCATGTAGTGTGGTGTGATGTCATGTAGTGTGATGTGATGTCATGTAGTGTGGTGTGATGTCATGTAGTGTGGTGTGATGTCATGTGATGTCATGTAGTGTGATGTGATGTCATGTAATGTGATGTGATGTCATGTAGTGTGATGTGATGTCATGTAGTGTGGTGTGATGTCATGTAGTGTGATGTGATGTCATGTAGTGTGGTGTGATGTCATGTAGTGTGGTGTGATGTGATGTCATGTAGTGTGGTGTGATGTCATGTAGTGTCATGTGATGTCATGTAGTGTGGTGTGATGTCATGTAGTGTCATGTGATGTCATGTAGTGTGGTGTGATGTCATGTAGTGTGATGTGATGTCATGTAGTGTGGTGTGATGTCATGTAGTGTGGTGTGATGTCATGTAGTGTGGTGTGATGTCATGTAGTGTGATGTGATGTCATGTAGTGTGGTGTGATGTCATGTAGTGTGATGTGATGTCATGTAGTGTGGTGTGATGTCATGTAGTGTCATGTGATGTCATGTAGTGTGGTGTGATGTCATGTAGTGTGATGTGATGTCATGTAGTGTGGTGTGATGTCATGTAGTGTGGTGTGATGTCATGTAGTGTGGTGTGATGTCATGTAGTGTGATGTGATGTCATGTAGTGTGGTGTGATGTCATGTAATGTGATGTGATGTCATGTAGTGTGGTGTGATGTCATGTAGTGTCATGTGATGTCATGTAGTGTGGTGTGATGTCATGTAGTGTGATGTGATGTCATGTAGTGTGGTGTGATGTCATGTGATGTCATGTAGTGTGATGTGATGTCATGTAGTGTGGTGTGATGTCATGTAATGTGATGTGATGTCATGTGATGTCATGTAGTGTGGTGTGATGTCATGTGATGTCATGTAGTGTGGTGTGATGTCATGTAGTGTGATGTGATGTCATGTAGTGTCATGTGATGTCATGTAGTGTGGTGTGATGTCATGTAGTGTGGTGTGATGTCATGTAGTGTGGTGTGATGTCATGTAGTGTGGTGTGATGTCATGTAGTGTCATGTGATGTCATGTGATGTCATGTGATGTCATGTAGTGTGGTGTGATGTCATGTAGTGTGATGTGATGTCATGTAGTGTCATGTGATGTCATGTAGTGTGGTGTGATGTCATGTAGTGTGGTGTGATGTCATGTGATGTCATGTAGTGTCATGTGATGTCATGTAGTGTGGTGTGATGTCATGTAGTATGGTGTGATGTCATGTAGTGTCATGTGATGTCATGTAGTGTGGTGTGATGTCATGTAATGTGATGTGATGTCATGTAGTGTCATGTGATGTCATGTAGTGTGGTGTGATGTCATTAAGTGTGGTGTGATGTCATGTAGTGTGGTGTGATGTCATGTAGTGTGGTGTGATGTCATGTAGTGTCATGTGATGTCATGTAGTGTGGTGTGATGTCATGTAGTGTGGTGTGATGTCATGTAGTGTCATGTGATGTCATGTAGTGTGGTGTGATGTCATTAAGTGTGGTGTGATGTCATGTAGTGTGGTGTGATGTCATGTAGTGTGGTGTGATGTCATGTAGTGTCATGTGATGTCATGTAGTGTGGTGTGATGTCATGTAGTGTCATGTGATGTCATGTAGTGTGGTGTGATGTCATTAAGTGTGGTGTGATGTCATGTAGTGTCATGTGATGTCATGTAGTGTGGTGTGATGTCATGTGATGTCATGTAGTGTCATGTGATGTCATGTAGTGTCATGTGATGTCATGTAGTGTGATGTGATGTCATGTAGTGTGGTGTGATGTCATGTAGTGTGGTGTGATGTCATGTAGTGTCATGTGATGTCATGTAGTGTGGTGTGATGTCATGTAGTGTGGTGTGATGTCATGTGATGTCATGTAATGTGGTGTGATGTCATGTGATGTCATGTAGTGTGGTGTGATGTCATGTGATGTCATGTAGTGTGGTGTGATGTCATGTAGTGTGGTGTGATGTCATGTGATGTCATGTAGTGTGGTGTGATGTCATGTAGTGTCATGTGATGTCATGTAGTGTGGTGTGATGTCATGTAGTGTCATGTGATGTCATGTAGTGTGGTGTGATGTCATGTAGTGTGGTGTGATGTCATTAAGTGTGGTGTGATGTCATGTAGTGTCATGTGATGTCATGTAGTGTGGTGTGATGTCATGTAGTGTCATGTGATGTCATGTAGTGTGGTGTGATGTCATGTAGTGTGGTGTGATGTCATGTAGTGTGGTGTGATGTCATGTAGTGTGGTGTGATGTCATGTGATGTCATGTAGTGTTGTGTGATGTCATGTAGTGTCATGTGATGTCATGTAGTGTGATGTGATGTCATGTAGTGTGGTGTGATGTCATGTAGTGTGGTGTGATGTCATGTAGTGTGGTGTGATGTCATGTGATGTCATGTAGTGTCATGTGATGTCATGTAGTGTCATGTGATGTCATGTAGTGTGGTGTGATGTCATGTGATGTCATGTGATGTCATGAAGTGTGGTGTGATGTCATGTGATGTCATGTAGTGTGGTGTGATGTCATGTGATGTCATGTAGTGTCATGTGATGTCATGTAGTGTGATGTCATGTGATGTCATGTAGTGTGGTGTGATGTCATGTGATGTCATGTAGTGTCATGTGATGTCATGTAGTGTGGTGTGATGTCATGTGATGTCATGTAGTGTTGTGTGATGTCATGTAGTGTGGTGTGATGTCATGTAGTGTGGTGTGATGTCATGTGATGTCATGTAGTGTCATGTGATGTCATGTAGTGTGGTGTGATGTCATGTGATGACATGTAGTGTGGTGTGATGTCATGTAGTGTGGTGTGATGTCATGTAGTGTCATGTGATGTCATGTAGTGAGGTGTGATGTCATGTAGTGTGGTGTGATGTCATGTAGTGTGGTGTGATGTCATGTAGTGAGGTGTGATGTCATGTAGTGTGATGTGATGTCATGTAGTGTGGTGTGATGTCATGTAGTGTGGTGTGATGTCATGTAGTGAGGTGTGATGTCATGTAGTGTGATGTGATGTCATGTAGTGTGGTGTGATGTCATGTAGTGTGGTGTGATGTCATGTAGTGTGGTGTGATGTCATGTAGTGTGATGTCATGTAGTGTGGTGTGATGTCATGTGATGTCATGTAGTGTGATGTGATGTCATGTAGCGTGGTGTGATGTCATGTAGTGTGGTGTGATGTCATGTGATGTCATGTAGTGTCATGTGATGTCATGTAGTGTGGTGTGATGTCATGTGATGTCATGTAGTGTCATGTGATGTCATGTAGTGTGGTGTGATGTCATGTAGTGTGGTGTGATGTCATTCATGTGATGTCATGTAGTGTCATGTGATGTCATGTAGTGTGGTGTGATGTCATGTGATGTCATGTAGTGTGGTGTGATGTCATGTAGTGTGATGTGATGTGGTGTGATGTCATGTGATGTCATGTAGTGTGGTGTGATGTCATGTGATGTCATGTAGTGTGATGTGATGTCATGTAGTGTGGTGTGATGTCATGTAGTGTGGTGTGATGTCATGTAGTGTCATGTGATGTCATGTGATGTCATGTAGTGTGATGTGATGTCATGTAGTGTGGTGTGATGTCATGTAGTGTGATGTGATGTCATGTAGTGTGGTGTGATGTCATGTAGTGTGGTGTGATGTCATGTGATGTCATGTAGTGTCATGTGATGTCATGTAGTGTGGTGTGATGTCATGTAGTGTGGTGTGATGTCATGTGATGTCATGTAGTGTGGTGTGATGTCATGTGATGTCATGTAGTGTCATGTGATGTCATGTAGTGTGGTGTGATGTCATGTAGTGTGGTGTGATGTCATGTAGTATGGTGTGATGTCATGTGATGTCATGTAGTGTCATGTGATGTCATGTAGTGTGGTGTGATGTCATGTGATGTCATGTAGTGTGGTGTGATGTCATGTAGTGTGGTGTGATGTCATGTGATGTCATGTAGTGTGGTGTGATGTCATGTAGTGTGATGTCATGTGATGTCATGTAGTGTGGTGTGATGTCATGTGATGTCATGTAGTGTCATGTGATGTCATGTAGTGTGATGTCATGTGATGTCATGTAGTGTGGTGTGATGTCATGTGATGTCATGTAGTGTCATGTGATGTCATGTAGTGTGGTGTGATGTCATGTGATGTCATGTAGTGTGGTGTGATGTCATGTAGTGTGGTGTGATGTCATGTAGTGTGGTGTGATGTCATTGTTATGTCATGTAGTGTGGTGTGATGTCATGTAGTGTGGTGTGATGTCATGTGATGTCATGTAGTGAGGTGTGATGTCATGTAGTGTGGTGTGATGTCATGTGATGTCATGTAGTGTGGTGTGATGTCATGTGATGTCATGTAGTGTGATGTGATGTCATGTAGCGTGGTGTGATGTCATGTAGTGTGGTGTGATGTCATGTGATGTCATGTAGTGTCATGTGATGTCATGTAGTGTGGTGTGATGTCATGTGATGTCATGTAGTGTCATGTGATGTCATGTAGTGTCATGTGATGTCATGTAGTGTGGTGTGATGTCATGTAGTGTGGTGTGATGTCATGTAGTGTCATGTGATGTCATGTAGTGTCATGTGATGTCATGTAGTGTGGTGTGATGTCATGTGATGTCATGTAGTGTCATGTGATGTCATGTAATGTGGTGTGATGTCATGTGATGTCATGTAGTGTGGTGTGATGTCATGTAGTGTGGTGTGATGTCATGTAGTGTCATGTGATGTCATGTAGTGTGGTGTGATGTCATGTGATGTCATGTAGTGTGATGTGATGTCATGTAGTGTGGTGTGATGTCATGTAGTGTGGTGTGATGTCATGTGATGTCATGTAGTGTCATGTGATGTCATGTAGTGTGGTGTGATGTCATGTGATGTCATGTAGTGTCATGTGATGTCATGTAATGTGGTGTGATGTCATGTAGTGTGGTGTGATGTCATGTGATGTCATGTAGTGTCATGTGATGTCATGTAGTGTGGTGTGATGTCATGTGATGTCATGTAGTGTCATGTGATGTCATGTAATGTGGTGTGATGTCATGTGATGTCATGTAGTGTGGTGTGATGTCATGTAGTGTGGTGTGATGTCATGTAGTGTCATGTGATGTCATGTAGTGTGGTGTGATGTCATGTGATGTCATGTAGTGTGGTGTGATGTCATGTAGTGTGATGTGATGTCATGTAGTGTGGTGTGATGTCATGTGATGTCATGTAGTGTGATGTGATGTCATGTAGTGTGGTGTGATGTCATGTGATGTCATGTAGTGTCATGTGATGTCATGTAGTGTGATGTGATGTCATGTAGTGTGGTGTGATGTCATGTAGTGTGGTGTGATGTCATGTAGTGTGGTGTGATGTCATGTGATGTCATGTAGTGTGGTGTGATGTCATGTGATGTCATGTAATGTGGTGTGATGTCATGTAGTGTCATGTGATGTCATGTAGTGTGGTGTGATGTCATGTAGTGTGATGTGATGTCATGTAGTGTGGTGTGATGTCATGTAGTGTGATGTGATGTCATGTAGTGTGGTGTGATGTCATGTAGTGTGATGTGATGTCATGTAGTGTCATGTGATGTCATGTAGTGTGATGTGATGTCATGTGATGTCATGTAGTGTGATGTGATGTCATGTAGTGTCATGTGATGTCATGTAGTGTGATGTGATGTTATGTAGTGTCATGTGATGTCATGTAGTGTGATGTGATGTCATGTAGTGTGATGTGATGTCATGTAGTGTGGTGTGATGTCATGTAGTGTGGTGTGATGTCATGTAGTGTGGTGTGATGTCATGTAGTGTGATGTGATGTCATGTAGTGTGGTGTGATGTCATGTGATGTCATGTAGTGTGGTGTGATGTCATGTAGTGTGGTGTGATGTCATGTGATGTCATGTAGTGTGATGTGATGTCATGTAGTGTGATGTGATGTCATGTAGTGTGGTGTGATGTCATGTAGTGTGATGTGATGTCATGTAGTGTGGTGTGATATCATGTAGTGTGGTGTGATGTCATGTGATGTCATGTAGTGTGGTGTGATGTCATGTAGTGTGGCGTGATGTCATGTGATGTCATGTAGTGTGGTGTGATGTCATGTAGTGTGGTGTGATGTCATGTGATGTCATGTGATGTCATGTAGTGTGGTGTGATGTCATGTGATGTCATGTAGTGTGGTGTGATGTCATGTGATGTCATGTGATGTAGTGTGGTGTGATGTCATTGTCGGAGGTCTCCAGCCATTGGTTGGATCTATGTCCTATAGAAGGGATGAGCGTTGTCTCCTTACCTGAGTGACAGATCGCTTCCGTCTGCTTCTCCCCTGTGAAGACAGATAGGAATCCTCATTGTGTGGACATGTAGTACCGGGATTATAACCCTCATCAGATCACAGATACCCCACTACACCCGTCATCATCTCACCCTCACAGAGGACGGACGCCTTTATTTACTTTCAGTTTTTACTAAACCGCTAAATACCGGCTGACTCAGCCTGGAACAAGGAGACCAGGAAAATGTTCCCTCCAATCAAATCTCCTATCTTTATCTTTGATCTTCCATAAAGTACTGACATTACAGAAATCTCTAATAATAAAAATAATAATAATAATAATAATAATAATAATAATAATAAGGATAATAATAATAATAATAATAATAAGGATAATAATAATAATATTAATAATAAGGATAATAATAGGGATAATAATAATAATAATAATAATAATAATAATAATAATAATAATAAGGATAATAATAATAATAATAATAAGGATAATAATAGGGATAATAATAATAATAATAATAATAATAATAATAATAATAATAATAAGGATAATAATAGGGATAATAATAATAATACAATAAAAAGTACAAAGTATGGGATCTCCCACCTTCTAGAACACCGTACATCACCCAGAACTATTGGGGACTTCCCAAGGACTCCTATGTCGGGGGTTCAGTAGGTTGGACCGGTATTGGTCAGTCAGAGAAGGGAAAGGTGTTTAGGAGAAGCCACTGTCTCCCCGACCAATCAGATCTCAGAGAAGATTTCCCATGTTCATGTCATTGTTGGCGTTACGTCTGTCCTAACAATGGACAGCTGGTGATCCTGACCATCCATGGTACTTCCTCCTGTGGGGGTGACAACGCTTTTTTTGGCTGTAATGAATTCACTGCAGCGTTGTCACCCTGGGGAATGGCATCTGGACAGCCATTGTGGGGGAAGGGTTTTCATCCATGATTACCCCGCCCCTTGTGGATCAGTTGTGGGAGAAGAGATCCTTTGGGGTGATCAGTGTCCCTTCCTTCTCTCTGCAGACCATCTATAAAAACGGGTGTTCAACCTGCGGCCCTCCAGCTATTGCGGAACTACAAGAGTCCCATGAGGCATTGCAAGGCTGACATTTACAAGCATGACTTCCATAGGCTGAGGCATGATGGGACTTGTAGTTCAGCAACAGCTGGAGGGCCTGAGGTTTGCGCACCCATGTTCTATAATATTCCCATCACACACCATCCTGGGGGTTGTAGTACCCACCAGCTGCATACCGATCAATGATCCCATCATGGTGGTGGCCAATCTCACTGCAGTCCTGGTGTCACCGCTGCCATCACCCACACCATGACAACTGTGGACACCAGGTGGCCATGGAAACCCAACACAGATACCCTCAGACCAGAGTACCCGGGTCCTATGACACCCTGACAGGGGGTGGCCCACATGGTACTCTGGTTTCTTGGCTCTGCGATATCACTGGTTTCCATGGTGGTGGCCATCCTTAATGCCATAGTGTGGGTGGTCGCATGTGCCTGCCACCCCTATGGACCCCATTGGTAGGCTGTCCGTTGTCCTGGCAACAAGGCGACCAGCACTGCAGTGACATCATCCATGACTGGCATTTGACGAATCGGGGGGAGGCAGGATCCAGGATTCCTCACCCCGAGTGGTAACCCTAATCCTGGGATATGCTGATAGGAGGGACCTTCATTCTGCTATTGGTTGCATGACTTTTGGGGGGGGGGGTTTATGATGTCATATGATGTCAGAGGTCAGGGGGTTGGGCTCTTACCCTGTGATGTCACATTAAATCTTCTTGCATATCGTATTATATATCGCCTGCCTGATGAAGGGGCGTCCTGGGCCTCCGAAACGCTGCGATGTGGTCGCCCCAATAAACATTCGTACCCTTTCCCTCCCACTTCATTGCCCCTTTAAAAAGCTCTGAACGCCGGGGGTGGGGCAGAAAGGATCAGCTGATCATGTGACCACTGTGATTGGCTGTCAGATCACATCAAAAGGAGTTGGTCCCTCTGTCTAACAATCTGTCTTTCACAGCTCACCCAGCAATGTGTGGGCGTAGCCCCGTGGTGTGATATACCGTATAATATCTATATACAGTATCTGACAAAAGTCAGTACACCCCTAAGTGAAAATCTCCAAATTGGGCCCAAAGTGTCAATATTTTGTGTGGCCTCCATTATTTTCCAGCACTGCCTTAACCCTCTTGGGCATGGAGATCACCAGATGGGGGTGATTTTATTGTGGGTGTGGCTACAGATGGGGGGTGATTTTATTGTGGGTGTGGCTACAGATGGGGGGTGATTTTATTGTGGGTGTGGCTACAGATGGGGTGTTATTTTTTTCTGGGTGTGGCTACAGATGGGTGAGTGATTTGTGTGGGTGTGGCTACAGATAGGGGAGTTATTTTTTTGTGGGTGTGGCTACAGGTGTGGGGGGTGGTACGTGGGTGTGGCTACAGATGCATGAGACATTTGTGTGTTTGGCAAGAGATAAGTGAGTGATTGTTGTGTGGGTGTGGCTACAGATGGGGGAGTGGTATGTGGGTGTGGCTACAGATAGGGGAGTTATTAATTTGTGGGTGTGGCTACAGATGGGGCAAGTGGTATATGGGTGTGGCTACAGATGGGTGAGTGATTTTTGTGGCTGTGGCTACAGATAGGGGAGTTATTTGTTGTGGGTGTGGCTACAGATGGGTAAGTGATTTCATGAATACAGCTACAAATGGGGGAGTTATTTTTATGGGTGTGACTACAGATGGGGGAGTGGTTTTGTGGGTGTGGCTACAGATGGGGGAGTGATTTTTTTGTGGCTGTGGCTATAGATGGGTAAGTGATTTTTGTGTGGGTGTGGCTACAGATGGGGGGTGCCATTGTAGGTGGGGTTATAGAAGGGAGTGGTCAGTAGGGTGTCCTCTGATTTTATCCTGAGTATCTGGTGATCATACGTTCAAAGCCAAGTTCTTACCTCCCATGATGGCGCAGTTGAAGTAGCTGCAAAGCTGGCCGGTGCTCTCCAGAACGTAGGTGGAGTTACTCTTCTTGACGTAGGTGAATTTCTCCGTAGGTGGGATTAGAACTTCGTCTTCCCCGGGGTAAAACGAGAATTCGCCAATCTCGGCACCAAAGCAGGTGGTTATCTCGAAGAAGGACATCACTCCGAAGGTTTGAGCCTTGGAGCTGTTGAGGGAAGTGGAGGTGAATCTCCCAAACTTAAAGAGAGGAGAAGCCTTGAAGGTGTCCCAGCTCCCCCGGAACGTGGTATGCAGTTTTTTGCAGTCCGGTTTGAGGATCTGCAGGGCTCTGGTCAGGTAGAAGTGAAGAGCTTTGAAGTGAAAGTTGTCCATGTAGTCCTTGAGAGAGGCTCCAGCAATGGTGAGGTTGGCGTTCATTTGCTGGTATATGGGGTTCTCTACAGGGAACTGGTCGGTGAACACCAGTAGAGCGATCCCATGCTCATCCTCAAATTCATCTGGGAGTTTGACTTTGGACATCATCTTTTTCCACACTTTAGTCGCCCTCTTCCAAGCTTCGTCAAATTCCTGGTTGGCCTTCTCCTGCCGCAGGATCCTGGGCATAACGTCATCGTTGAGTTTGTCCATACACCCAATGTATTGGTCATCGAAGACGTTGGGTTTGAACTTCAGCTCATAGGTGTTGCCGATCGTCTGAGGAGATATAAGTTATGGGTGAAAACTAAAGCTTTGATTTTTATTGGATGGGTACATAGGTCCAGCTGGGCAAAATGGAAGTCTTCTGATCTCTTATCTGATGGATCCCCGGGGAAGCCGGAAATCACCGCAACAATGGCCACCATCTTCCAGGTCCTGGGCCAAGGTGTTTCCCCTCTGAAGATTAACCATAGGAGGTCACTCGCTTGGTACGTCGCCATTTACAGAATATTTCATGAATACAAGACGTTCTCTAATTGGGTAAAGGCAGGATGGTAATGTCACGCTCTTCATCTCATCCAATCAGAGAACACCTAGCATTCAAATACAAAGTACAAGGCTTTCTGTGAATGGCAGCAGTGCCAACTGAGTGACCCCCTGTAGTCATTGTGTAGTGGGGCAGCCGCTCAGCACAGGACCCAGAATATCACAGCTGTCATTGTAGTAGCACCAACTACTACTACAGTGATCTCCAGCCTCCCCATAGGTCCTGTAGGTAGGAGATATACTCTACATACCTACAAGCTGCATCAATGGAAGGTTACAATAAACTTCAGCTCAGCTTTAAATCCGACAAGAGTCAAAACTCTGCTGTAAGATCAGACCCCCCCCCCCTCCCCTCCCGCCTATTGCCCATACATCATACAGCCACATCTTTGAGGCCACGAACACCAGCGAGATGATAATTAGAAGACACGGAGGGAGGACAATTCAGCACCATTGTTGCCCCTCCACAGGACACACAGACTACCTGGTGAACCTCAGGATTGGGGTAGGAGAAAGAAAGCCTGAAAAGCGGGGCAAGAGAGGGGGGCCTAGGGAGTCGTGCGGGGAGACTGAAGAGTTTGGCAGGAGAAGGAGAACATGAGGAGAGGGACCGGGGAGTGGGAACCTGGAAAGCGGGGCAAGAGAAGGGGACCTAAGGAGTGGGGGAGCAGGGTAGGAGAGAGGGAACCTGGATAATGGGGCAGGAGAAGATAATCCTGGAGAAAGCGGCAAGAAACCAAGGAAGAAGGGCAGGAGAGGGGGGACATGGGTAGTGAAGCAGGAGAGCGGGGACCTGGGAAGAAGGGCAGGAGAAAACGGACCTGGGGAGCAGGGCAGGAGAAGGGGGACCCGGAGAAAGAGGGGGACCTGGGGATCGGGGCAGGACAAGGGAGAACGGACAGGAGAAGGGGACCTGGAGAAAGAGGGGGACCTGGGGATCGGGGCAGGACAAGGGAGAACGGACAGGAGAAGGGGACCTGGAGAAAGAGGGGGACCTGGGGATCGGGGCAGGACAAGGGAGAACGGACAGGAGAAGGGGACCTGGAGAAAGAGGGGGACCTGGGGAGTGGGGCAGGACAAGGGAGAACGGACAGGAGAAGGGGACCTGGAGAAAGAGGGGGACCTGGGGAGTGGGGCAGGAGAAGGGGGAACCTAGCTGAGCCAGACAGGAGAAGGGGGCAGGAGAGGGGGGAACCTAGCGGGGACGGACAGGAGAAGGGGACCTGGAGATAGAGGGGGACCTGGGGAGCGGGGTAGTGAAGCAGGAGAGCGGGGACCTGGGAAGAAGGGCAGGAGAAAACGGACCTGGGGAGCAGGGCAGGAGACGGGAGCCTGGAGAAAGAGGGAGACCTGGGGATCGGGGCAGGAGAAGGGGGACCTGAAGAAAGAGGGGGACCTGGGGATCGGGGCAGGAGAAGGGGGACCTGAAGAAAGAGGGGGACCTGGGGATCGGGGCAGGACAAGGGAGAACAGACAGGGAAAGGGGCCCTGGAGAAAGAGGGGGACCTAGGAAATGGGGCAGGAGAAGGGGAACCTGGAGATAGAGGGGGACCTGGGGAGCGGGACAGAAGAAGGGGGCAGGAGAGGGGGACCTGGAGATAGAGGGGGACCTGGGGAGCGGGGCAGGAGAAGGGGGAACCTAGTGGGGACGGACAGGAGAAGGGGACCTGGAGAAAGAGGGGGACCTGGGGAGCGGGGCAGGAGAGGGGGGACCTGGAGATAGAGGGGGACCTGGGGAGCGGGGCAGGAGAAGGGGGAACCTAGTGGGGACGGACAGGAGAAGGGGACCTGGAGAAAGAGGGGGACCTGGGGAGCGGGGCAGGAGAGGGGGGACCTGGAGAAAGAGGGGGACCGGGGCAGGAGAAGGGGGAACCTAGCTGGGCCGGACAGGAGAAGGGGGACCTGGAGATAGAGGGGGACCTAGGGAGCGGGGCAAGAGAAGGGGGACCTGGAGATAGAGGGGGACCTGGGGAACGGGGCAGGAGAAGAGAGGAACCTAGCTGGGCCGGACAGGAGAAGGGGGCCTGGAGATAGAGGGGGACCTGGGGAGTGGGGCAGGAGAAGGGGGACCTGGAGATAGAGGGGGACCTGGGGAGTGGGGCAGGAGAAGGGGGACCTGGAGATAGAGGGGGACCTGGGGAGTGGGGCAGGAGAAGGGGGACCTGGAGATAGAGGGGGACCTGGGGAGTGGGGCAGGAGAAGGGGGACCTGGAGATAGAGGGGGACCTGGGGAACGGGGCAGGAGAAGAGAGGAACCTAGCTGGGCCGGACAGGAGAAGGGGGCCTGGAGATAGAGGGGGACCTGGGGAGTGGGGCAGGAGAGGGGCAGGAGAAGGGGGACCTGGGGAAAGGGGCAGAACAGGAAGGTGTGTTTCCCTCATTGGGCCAGAGAAAATAATTTTACAATAAATCGGATTTTAATTCAGGAAAATTGTGTCTGTCCTCGTATTACCTCCACATGTTCACATCCAATCAGCAGGCAGAATATTGCAGCCAAAAAGTTCTTTATTCTCATCTCTGTGCAGGAAAGAGAACCGGTCATTGTCAGACATTCCAGAGATTATTATCAGAAAACATTCTCATTATTTATCAGAAACTCCAATCTCTGAGATGACAAAAATATAACATTAGAAAAATACCCCCCCCCACCCCTCCAGACACACGCACACCTGATCCCTTATAAGACCCCGCACCCAATCCCAGAAACCTCCTCCTGATCCCTTAGAGAGCCATAGAGACCCATAAAGAGACATAGAGACAAAGTGAGACATAGAAATCGATAGAGAGACATAGAAAGACATGGAGACCCATAGAGAGACATAGAGATATACAGAGAGCCATAGGGAGACACTAAAGACATAGAGAAGAGCAGTGATCAGAGAATGAGACTTCAGAGTGTTGATGGACCTCACCTGGAGGAGAAGACTGGAGAATGAGACTTCAGAGTGTTGATGAACCTCACTTGGAGAAGAAGACTGGAGAATGAGACTTCAGAGTGTTGATGAACCTCACTTGGAGAAGAAGACTGGAGAATGAGACTTCAGAGTGTTGATGAACCTCTCTTGGAGAAGAAGACTGGAGAATGAGACTTCAGAGGGTTTATGAGCCTCACCTGGAGAAGAAGACTGGAGAATGAGACTTCAGAGGGTTTATGAGCCTCACCTGGAGAAGAGGGACACTTTATAACAGTCGCTTAGTACCTACTTTCGGTTCCTTACTAGAGGTGAAACCAGATTGATAGCTCATAGCAGAGAGCTGAATGTGGGGTTGCTATGGCGACTCTTGACCACATTCACGCTATGCCCCTGGTTACTAATGTTTGACATCCTAGTCAGTCATTTATTTTTTTCTATTGTTTCCTTCATCTATAACATTCTCAGGTTTTATTGGATGACTCAAAAAAAATCCCCGCTACCCGACTCAGCATTCCAGGGCTGTAACCAGCCGGTTCACTTCTATTGACTTTTGCTGAATCGGAATCAGGAGGACTCAAGATGGAGTGTGGAGGAGACACAGCAATTCTATAATCCAGACCCACAGGGGGCGCTCATCACTTCTGCCACACAGATTTATTATACCATTCCAGCAACATCCATACATCTGATTTCTATGTCACTTTCACTCTCTGGGGGCACAGAATTACAGGCAGGTAGTGGGGTGTGTGATAATCTCTACATTCTCAGCCGGGGTTCCTCCTGAGGTTCCTTGAGTAGTATGCAGTGAAAAACTGACCTGTTGCCTGATGGTCCTTGTACAGTTCTAGGGCCGGTAACACCTCGCAGAGTCAGTATTGGGGGCCAGTGGAGTCTCTGTGATAGGTAACCTCCTCTGACACCAATTATCTTTAGAACTGTCTGCAAGGGTGACCTTCTTTCCGCTGACCACCAACGTGAGGGAGCTCTACCATGACCACCAACGTGAGGGAGCTCTACCATGACCACCAACGTGAGGGAGCTTCTACCATGACCACCAACGCGAGGGAGCTCTACCATGACCACCAACGTAAAAGAAGTTCTACCATGACCACCGACGTAAGGAAGCTCTACCATGACCACCAACATAGGGGAGGTCTACCATGACCACCAACGTGAGGGAGCTCTACCATGACCACCAACGTAGGGGAACTGTCATGGTTATGCAGTAATTTTTGTCTGTCAGCTTACCTCTCCATGTGTTCAGATTAAGAGGCCAGCCACTCTCACCTGGCTGCTTAAATAATCTCTCCTCAAAGCATGGCTCCACCCCAGCCCCTATCAGGGAACTCTATATTGACCTGTGCACTGCAAGCCAGCTCTGCTGATCAATATTGTGTGATTTGGGGTCCGTGTGCTCATTGCTCTGTGTCCTACGTCTGATCCTGTTTACCGATCTTGGCTTGTTCTTGACTATCTCTGCCTGCTTGTGATCCTGACCTTTTGGCGTGTTCTCTGTCTATCCTTGTCTGCTAGTCGCCCTGACCTTTGGCTTATCTCCTTACAATCCCTTGTTGTCCTGGGCTGCTGCTTCCTCTCTGTCCTCCTGTGGTAGGCTACAGGAGGAAGCAGCAGCCCAGGACAACAAGGGATGAGCTGGGAGACCCCGGGGGCCGCGACCTGGAGTCAGTTGCAGTGCAGTTCATCCTCACCACTAGAGGCTCTGGTGAACACCTGCTGGCTCTTAGACTCCACGCCACGGAGAATCTATGCTCTAGCTCCCAGTGGAATCTGTGTTGTTGCTCCAGTGGACCTGCTTTCCTGAACCACCCAGAGTTCCATCCGCAGCAGTCAGCTGTAGGGTCCACTACCTTAGCGGTGCACTCCTGACTCCTACGGTGTGCATCTGTCACCTGGACTCAGGTGACCTGACAGGATCTCTACCCTGACCACTGAACTCAGGGAGCTCTACCATGACCACCAACATAGGGGAGGTCTACCATGACCACCAACAATAGGGGAGGTCTACCATGACCACCAACAATAGGGGAGGTCTACCATGACCACCAACAATAGGGGAGGTCTACCATGACCACCAACGTAAGGGTGCTCTACCATGACCACCAACATAGGGGAGGGCTACCATGACCACCAACGTAAGGGAGCTCTACCATGACCACCGACATAAGGGAGCTCTACCATGACCACCAACATAGGGGAGGTCTACCATGACCACCAACATGAGGGAGCTCTACCATGACCACAACGTGAGGGAGCTCTACCATGACCACCGACGTAAGGGAACTCTACTATGTCCACTGACTTCAGGGAGCTCTACCAATACCACAAACGTAGGGGAGCTCTACCATGACCACCAACTTAAGGGAGCTCTACAATGACCACCAACCTAAGGGAGCTCTACCATGACCACCAACGTAAGGGAGCTCTACCATGACCACCGACGTGAGGGAGCTCTACCATGACCACCGATGTAAGGGAGCTCTACCATTACCACCAACGTAGGGGAGCTCTACCATAACCACCGACGTAAGGGAACTCTACCATGATCACCGACGTAAGGGAACTCTACCATGACCACCAACGTAAGGGAGCTCTACCATGACCACCAAAGTAAGGCAACTCTACCATGACCACCGATGTAAGGGAGCTCTACCATGATCACCGATGTAAGGGAGCTCTACCATGACCACCAACGTAGGGGAGCTCTACCATGACCACCAACGTAAGGGAGCTCTACCATGACCACCAAAGTAAGGCAACTCTACCATGACCACCGATGTAAGGGAGCTCTACCATGATCACTGATGTAAGGGAGCTCTACCATGACCACCAACGTAGGGGAGCTCTACCATGACCACCAACGTAAGGGAGCTCTACCATGACCACCAAAGTAAGGCAACTCTACCATGACCACCAATGTGAGGGAGCTCTACCATGATCACCGATGTAAGGGAGCTCTACCATGACCACCAACATAAGGGAGCTCTACCATGACCACCAACGTAAGGGAACTCTACCATGACCACCAAAGTAAGGCAACTCTACCATGACCACCAATGCGAGGGAGCTCTACCATGACCACCAATGTGAGGGAGCTCTACCATGATCACCGATGTAAGGGAGCTCTACCATGACCACCGATGTAAGGGAGCTCTACCATGACCACCAACATAAGGGAGCTCTACCATGACCACCAACGTAAGGGAGCTCTACCATGCCCACCAACGTAAGGGAGCTCTACCATGCCCACCAACGTAAAGGAGCTCTACCATGACCACCGACGTAAGAGAACTGTACCATGACCACCGACTTAAGGGAACTCTACCATGACCACCAAGTAATAGCCACGCCTACTCTGGGATGTTACGGAGTATAGTTGACTATAGGCATGTGGAGTTTGTTTCGCTCCAAATTGGAATTTGGACAAATTTTTCTTTATTCAAAATAGAACAAAAAAATAAAGGAAAAGAAAAGAATAGATTAAAAAAGAATAAAAAATAAAAAAAAAAAATAAAGAAAGAAATAGAATAGAATCGATAAAACCATCTCCTGAAATGTGAATTTCGAATATACTAAACTAGCATCTGACATAAGAATAGAAAAGAATAGAATAGAAAAAATCGCAAAAAAAATAGAAGGAATATAACCCTCTTCCAAAATTAGAATTATGAATAGAATAAATTTGAATAGAATACATAAATAATTTTATTCATTTTAATTTTTATTTAATTTTATTAAATAAAATAAATTTAATAGAATTGAAAAGAATAGAACAGAATAGAAAAAAAACAATAGAATAGAACAGAATACTGTATAACTGTTATCTGAAATTCATATAGAATCAATTAGAAAAGAATAGATTTGAATAGAAAATAAAAGAATAGAATAAAAAAAGAATAGAAAAAAAACAATAGAATAGAATAAAATAGAATATAATCTGTTATCATTTGAATTTTAAATGCAATAAATTTGAACTCGAATAGAATAGATTAAAATAGAAAAGAATAGAACAGAATAATTAAAAAAAAAATAAAAATAAAATACTGTAGAATAATATAGAAAATAATCGTCTTCTGAAATACGAATAGTGTAAATTTGAATAGAATAGATAAGAAAAGAATTGAAAAGAAAAAAATTAGAATAGAATAAAAAAGAAAAGAAAAGAAAAACAATAGAATAAAATGGGGTATAACTGTCTTCTGAAATTTGAATAGAAAGGAAATGAATAAAATAAAAAAGAATAAAATATAAAAGAATAGAATAGACTAGAAAACAATAGAATGAAATGGAAGGAATAGAAGTGTCTTTGGAAGGTCCGGCAGTGAAGGGGTTAAGCTGTAACAACATCAGGACACGCGGCTCCGCCCATTACCATCAATCAGGAGGTGAACCCCTCCCCCATATACAAACCTTCTCTTTCCTCTGAGGTAGGGATGAGCCGAACACCCCCCCGGTTCGGTTCGCACCAGAACCCGCGAACGGACCGAAAGTTCGCACGAACGTTAGAACCCCATTGACGTCTATGGGACTCGAACGTTCGAAATCAAAAGTGCTCATTTTAAAGGCTAATTTGCATGGTATTGTCCTAAAAAGGGTTTGGGGACCCGGGTCCTACCCCAGGGGACATGTATCAATGCAAAAAAAACTTTTAAAAACGGCCGTTTTTTCGGGAGCAGTGATTTTAATGATGCTTAAAGTAAAAAAAAAAAAAGTGAAATATTCCTTTAAATATCGTACCTGGGGGGTGTCTATAGTATGCCTGTAAAGTGACGCGTGTTTCCCGTGTTTAGAACAGTCCCTGCACCAAATGTCATTTTTAAAGGAAAAAATCTCATTTAAAACTGCTTGCGGGTTTAATGTCATGTCGGGTCCTGGCAATATGGATGAAAATCAGTGAGACAAACGGCATGGGTACCCCCCAGTCCATTACCAGGCCCTTTGGGTCTTGTATGGATATTAAGGGGAACCCCGCACCCAAATTAAAATAAGGAAAGGTGTGGGGCCACCAGGCCCTATATACTCTGAACAGCAGTATACAGGCGGTGCAAACAAGACAGGGACTGTAGGTTTGTTGTTAAGTAGAATCTCTTTGTAATTTTGAACGGGTACATTTTTAACATGTTTAGCTCCAGCCAAAAAATCTTTTTTAAGCTTTTTGGAAAACATAGGGAAGGGTTATCACCCCTGTGACATTTGTTTTGCTGTCTTTCCTCCTCTTCAGAAGATTTCACCTCACTTTCTGTCCCAATGAAAAATGTTTTTTGAGAATTTGGGTTTTTTTGTGAAACAAGGATTGGTGATAAAGCATCAGTGCAAAGGAGAAATGTTTTTCCCATATTAACTCTTACAGGAGAGAATTTCCCTTCCTAGGGGTAGATTTCATCTCACTTCCTGTTGTCTCCTTCCGTTTGCAAGTAGGAGTCGTTTGTAAGTCAGATGTTTGAAAGTAGGGGCCTGCCCTATATACTCAGCAGAAATTTGGGCCTTAGGTGTTGTTGTGGCCACAACACTGTAAGCCCTCACAGGGCCCTGCTGTGAAATATTAGATCAAGAATTGTAATTACATGTCCCTGTTGAACAAGGGCAGAAAAATGGGCCTTAGGCACTGGTGCTGGTGCCACAACACTGCAACCCCTCACAGACACTCTAGTTGGAACGCAGGAACGAGCCCTGCTGCAAAGTATTGCTTCAAAAATTGTAATTACACGCCCCTGTTAGACAGGGGCAGAAAAATTGGGCCTTAGGCACTGGTGCTGGTGCCACAACACTGCAACCCCTCACAGACACTCTAGTTGGAACGCAGGAACGAGCCCTGCTGCAAAGTATTACATCAAAAATTGTAATTAACACGCCCCTGTTAAACAGGGGCTAAAAAATTGTGCCTTAGGCACTGGTGGTGGCGCCCAGAACCAAAAATGTTCTTACAAGCTATCAGCATGATGATTGAGGAGGAAGAGGATAATTACTCAGGGATAGTCACTCAGCATCAGCATAGGCAGTCTTTGAAGGGATCTGAGATTTCAAAAAAAATTATTCGGTTACATCAGCATCAGGTGCTTGGTAGCTGGTGGTGATCCAAGACTCATTCATTTTTATGAAGGTCAGCCGATCGACCGAGTCAGTGGACAGACGCACCCTGTGATCGGTTACCACGCCTCCAGCAGCACTGAATGTGCGTTCCGAAAGAACACTGGATGCAGGACAGGCCAGTAGCTCAATTGCATACTGTGCAAGCTCTGGCCAGTGATCCATCCTCAAGACCCAGTAACCCAGAGGATTTTCGGTGGGAAAGGTGTCCAAGTCTGATCTTGCCCCTAGGTATTCCTGCACCATGTAAAACAGACGCTGGCGATGGTTGCTGGAACCGATCATACCTTGGGGCTGCGGACCAAAAAATTGTCTGAATGCATCGGTCAGACGGCCACCTTCTCCACCGCTCCTTCTTTGACTGACCGAAGCCTCAGCAACACGTTGTCCAGAAACAGGAGTTTGTAACCTCCCAGTCTCTGGGAACGCATTGCACAGACCTTTCTGCAAGGCCTCCCGAAGATGTTTCATCCTCTGCTCCCTCTGCGATGGCAAGATAAGGTCCGCAACCTTACCCTTGTAACGTGGATCAAGGAGGGTTGCCAGCCAGTATTGGTCCTTCTCCTTGATACCACGAATACGAGGATCCTTACGCAGGCTTTGCAGGATCAGGGAGGCCATGCAGCGTAGGTTTGCTGAGGCATTCGGTCCGGAGTCCTCTGGGTCACTAAGGACGACAACGTCCGCAGCCACCTCCTCCCAGCCACGTACAAGTCCATGTGTTTCTTGGGACTGATCCCTTAAAGACTGCTGCTGATGCTGAGTGCCAGGCTCCACCTCCATACTGACACAATCTTCCTCCTCCTCCTCCTCCTCCTCGTCCTCTTCCTGTGTGATCGGCGGGCACGCAGGAACACTGTCTGGATAAAGGGGGCCTTGAGAGCTAAGGAAGTCCTCCTCTTCCTGCCTCTGTTCTGCCTCAAGTGCCCTGTCCATTATTCCACGCAGTGTGTGCTCCAACAGGTGGACAAGGAGGACAGTGTCACTGATGCATGCACTGTCACTGCTCACCATCCTCGTGGCCTCCTCGAATGGTGACAGGACAGTGCATGCATCCCTGATCATGGCCCACTGGCGTGGGGAAAAAAAACCAAGCTCCCCTGACCCTGTCCTGGTGCCATAGTCGCACAGGTACTCATTGATGGCCCTCTGCTGCGTGTGCAGCCACTGCAGCATGGCCAACGTTGAGTTCCACCTGGTGGGCATGTCACAGATTAGGCGGTTCTTGGGCAGGTTAAACTCCTTTTGGAGGTCCGTCAGCCGAGCACTGGCATTATATGACCGGCGGAAATGCACACAGACTTTCCTGGCCTGCCTCAGGACATCCTGTAAGCCCGGGTACCTGCCCAAGAACCGCTGCACCACCAAGTTAAGGACATGAGCCAAACAGGGCACATGGGTCATTTGTCCCTGTCGGAGGGCAGAGAGGAGGTTGGTGCCATTGTCGCAAACCACCATTCCTGCCTTAAGTTGGCGTGGCGTCAACCACCTCTGAACCTGCCCCTGCAGAGCTGACAGAACCTCTGCCCCAGTGTGGCTCCTGTCCCCCAAGCACACCAGCTCAAGCACCGCATGGCATCTTTTGGCCTGCGTACTTGCGTAGCCCCTTGAACGCCTACGGAGCACCGCTGGTTCCGAGGAAGAGGCCATGGAGGAAGAAGAAGAGGAGGGGGTGGAGGAGAGAGGTGTGTCACAATCAGCATTTTGGAGGCGTGGTGGCGGAACAACCTCCAACACTACTGCACCTTGTCCTGCATCCTTCCCAGCTGCCAGCAGAGTCACCCAATGTGCCGTGAAACTTAGGTAACGTCCCTGTCCATGCCTGCTGGACCATGAGTAAGGGGTAACATGCACCTTACCGCTGACCGCCCTGTCCAGCGAGGCATGGACATTGCCTTCCACATGCCGGTAGAGAGCCGGAATCGCCTTCCGTGAGAAAAAGTGGCGTTTGGGTACCTGCCACTGAGGAACCGCACATTCCACAAACTCACGGAAGGGGGCAGAGTCTACCAACTGAAAAGGCAGCAGTTGAAGTGCTAGCAATTTTGCCAAGCTAGCATTCAACCGCTGGGCATGTGGATGGCTGGGAGCAAACTTCTTTCGGCGGTACAGCAGCTGGGGCAGGGAAATTTGCCTGGTACAATCTGACGTCGGTGTTCCAAAATCAGATTGCCCACAAGTACTTGGCTGTGACACACCTAATTCTACACCTTTATTCCTCTCAGTGCAGGTCTCAGAGAGGACTGAAGGTCTAGTGGGGTTGGAAATCTCAGCTGATGAGGAGCAAGGAGAGATCCTCTTTGTTCTTTGGTGTGGGTCTTTTAGATACGCTTGCCAACGAACTGCATGGCAGGTCAACATATGTCTGGTCAAGCATGTGGTACCCAAGCGGGAGATGTTTTGGCCACGTGAGATACGCTTGAGACATATGTTGCAAATAGCAGCGGTGCGATCTGATGCACTCGTCTCAAAAAAGGCCCACACCAAAGAACTTTTTGAATAACGCGCAGAGACTGCAGCGCCCTGCACATGTGGAGCTTTGCGGTGTGATGCAGTCAATGTGCTGCCCTTAGGCTGGCCCCTGGAGGGCATCCTGCCTCGTTGGTGATGTGCTGCCGCCTCCTCCTCCTCCTCCTCCTCCTCCTCTCTCCTATCAGGCACCCACGTTGAGTCAGTGACCTCATCATCCCCTCCCTCCTCATCACTGGAGCAAACCTGGCAGTATGCTGCAGCAGGGGGAGCATAACTGCCAGATTGCTGTCCTTCTTGGGCACCCCCTCTGTCCGTGCTCATGTTACTGCCTTCATCGAGCTCAGTATCGTCATCAGAGCCTTCCAAACGCTGGGCATCCTCCTGGAGCATGTACCCAACACTGTGGTCAAACAGTTCGAGGGACTCCTCATGAGGACATGGTGGAGCTAGGGAAGGAGTCACTGATGACATTGAGCTGAGGGAAGAGGCCGCTGCTTTGCCAGACAAAGTACCCTGGGCATGGGTGAGAGAGGATGAGGAGGATGAGGACGGCTTGGTCATCCACTCCACCAAGTCTTCCGCATGTTGCGACTCAACATGGCCAGCTGCCGAAAAAAAGGCCAAGCGTGTCCCATGGCCACGTGCTGATGAGGATGCACCGTCTCCACGACCAGCACTAGACACAGAGCCTGCTTGCCCTCTCTTATTGGCTTGTGACTGTCTGCCTCTCCTTCTTGGCCTTCCAGACATACTAATGGCCTGTAGCTGCACTAAGCTGGGATAGAACACCTGTAATTTTCTTCAAGTAGCTTTATATACTGTAACCAGACAAGCCTGCCTGTCAGTAGGAAGATAACAGGAACGGATCTAGCTGAACACTGTGAGCAGGACGCACTGCATTAAATGTAAATAGTCTAGATAGAAGATAACAGGAACGGATCTAGCTAAACTGAATACAGTGTATATATATATATACAACACCTGGGATGCATATATATACACAATACACTGTAAGTGCAGCTAACTGACTGACTGTCCTGCCTAATCTATCTAACTCAAATCAAATGACACTGTCTCTCTCTCTCTCTATCTCTCAGCACACCGGAACACACACTACACAGGGCTGACATGCAGGCGGCCTTATATAGTGTGGGGTGTGTACTAAATCCCCTGAGCCATAATTGGCCAAAGCCTCCTTGGCTTTGGCCAATTACGGCTCTCTGTTAAGGCGGCGCTGTGATTGGCCAAGCATGCAGGTCATAGTGCATGCTTGGCCAATCATCAGCCAGCAATGCACTGCGATGCCGCAGTGAATTATGGGCCGTGACGCGCCACACGAATTTGGCGTGAACGGCCCATAACGTTCGGAATTCGGCGAACGGGCGAACAGCCGATGTTCGAGTCGAACACGAAGCTCATCCCTACTCTGAGGGTGACGTCACATAGTTTGTATTTGGTGGCGTCTCCTCCTAGGATACGGCATACACTGGAAGACACGCCCCTTTCCTGACACTTTTTATTTACAAATTTGAAGAGTAATTCCACCTTCATGGGGAAATAAAATTGCAAATAAAGAAAAAACACTCATCGAACGTATATTGCGAGTCACGAAGATTGTGATTGAATGTTATTAATAATTCCCTTTCCAATCTGTCATTTCCTGTGAGATGCAATATGGCCGCCTGGAGGCGCTGTGTACACAGATAGTATACAGAACCCCGCCCCCCCCCAGATATGTCATTTCCTGCTTGTGTGATTGGCTCACTGATTTTCCCAGAAGTCTGCACTAAGATACAAATCAGATTTTGGGCATCCCCTGCAATAGGAATGTTGTTTTTGGTGAGATATTTCCAATAGGAACATGTCTAAAGGTATGCAGACCCTGCCACTGTCCTCATTAGATCCCTGCAGGTGCAGCAGCTGATTGATTACTATAAAATCACTCTTCACATGGACACAGAGAAACACAGTGATATCTTCAGAAGAACAAAAGCAAGTAATCTGTCCTCTCCCTGCAATGTTCACAGATCACAGGGGGGAGGAGTTTACTTCACAACAAAAGTGGCGTTACACTTTTAGCCCTCGTTCACACTGAAGTGATTTGTCGTGTGATTGGACAGGTGTGATCACATGACAAGTCACGTCCTATTGCCGGTGTTCTGTCAGAACCGGTGACCCGTCAGATTAGGTAAGGGAAGTCACGTTTCCTCAGCTGCGCATGCGTTGCACCGCTATCAGGTTCCCAAATCTGACAGATCACCTATGGTCAGAAAGTGGCAGCGGCCATCTTACTACACCCAGCTACGTCTGGAATTTCAGAGTAATTTTAGCAATAAAGTGATTGTAAATATATAAATACTATATAGTGACATCTGTGATGGTGATTGGATGTGACATTTGTAAAGAAGCTGGACACCCAGCAGTAGGAAGGTGGCGGAGGCCATGTTGGTACACCCCGCAATAGTAAGATGGCGGAGGCCATGGTGGTACACCCCGCAATAGGAAGGTGGCAGAGGCCATGTTGGTACACCCAGCAGTAGGAAGGTGGCAGAGGCCATGGTGGTACACCCCGCAATAGGAAGGTGGCGGAGGCCATGTTGGTACACCCAGCAGTAGGAAGTTGGTGGAGGCCATGTAAGTACACCCTGCAGTAGGAAGGTAGCGGAGGCCATGTTGGTACACCCTGCAGTAGGAAGGTGGCAGAGGCCATGTTGGTACACCCAGCAGTAGGAAGGTGGCGGAGGCCATGTTGGTACACCCAGCAGTAGGAAGGTGGCGGAGGCCATGTTGGTACACCCAGCAGTAGGAAGGTGGCGGAGGCCATGTTTTTACACCCAGCAGTAGGAAGGTGGTGGAGGCCATGTTGGTACACCCTGCAATAGGAAGGTGGCGGAAGCCATGTTATTACACCCAGCAGTAGGAAGGTGGCAGAGGCCATGTTGGTACACCCCGCAGTAGGAAGGTGGCGGAGGCCATGTTGGTACATCCCTCAGTAGGAAGATGGCGGAGGCCATGAGGGTACACCCAGCAGTAGGAAGGTGGTGGAGGCCATGTTGGTACACCCTGCAGTAGGAAGTTGCGGATGCCATGTTGGTACACCATGCAGTAGGAAGGTGGCGGAGGCCATGTTGGTACACCCTGCAGTAGGAAGGTGGCGGAGGCCATGAAGGTACATCCCGCAGTAGGAAGGTGGTGGAGGCCATGTTGGTACACCCTGCAGTAGGAAGGTAGCGGAGGCCATGTTGGTACACCCAGCAGTAGGAAGGTGGCGGAGGCCATGTTGGTACATCCTGCAGTAGGTAGGTGGCGGAGGCCATGTTGGTACACCCCGCAGTAGGAAGGTGGCGGAGGCCATGTTGGTACACCCTGCAGTAGGAAGGTGGCGGAGGCCATGTTGGTACACCCAGCAGTAGGAAGGTGGCGGAGGCCATGTTATTACACCCTGCAGTAGGAAGGCGGCCGAGGCCATGTTGGTACACCCAGCAGTAGGAAGGTGGCAGAGGCCATGTTGGTACACCCTGCAGTAGGAAGGTGGCGGAGGCCATGTTGATACACCCAGCAGTAGGAAGGTGGTGGTGGCCATGTTATTACACCCAGCAGTAGGAAGGTGGTGGAGGCCATGTTGGTACACTCAGCAGTAGGAAGGTGGCAGAGGCCATGTTGGTACACCCAGCAGTAGGAAGGTGGTGGAGGCCATGTTGGTACACCCTGCAGTAGGAAGGTGGCGGAGGCCATGTTATTACACCCAGCAGTAGGAAGGTGGCGGTGGCCATGTTATTACACCCAGCAGTAGGAAGGTGGCAGAGGCCATGTTGGTACACCCTGCAGTAGGAAGGTGGCGGAGGCCATGTTGGTACACCCTGCAGTAGGAAGGTGGCGGAGGCCATGTTATTACACCCAGCAGTAGGAAGGTGGCGGAGGCCATGTTGGTACACCCAGCAGTAGGAAGGTGGCGGAGGCCATGTTGGTACACCCAGCAGTAGGAAGGTGGTGGAGGCCATGTTGGTACACCCTGCAGTAGGAAGGTGGCGGAGGCCATGTTTTTACACCCAGCAGTAGGAAGGTGGTGGAGGCCATGTTGGTACACCCTGCAGTAGGAAGGTGGCGGAGGCCATGTTTTTACACCCAGCAGTAGGAAGGTGGTGGAGGCCATGTTGGTACACCCAGCAGTAGGAAGGTGGCAGAGGCCATGTTGGTACACCCCGCAGTAGGAAGGTGGCGGAGGCCATGTTGGTACATCCCTCAGTAGGAAGATGGCGGAGGCCATGAGGGTACACCCAGCAGTAGGAAGGTGGTGGAGGCCATGTTGGTACACCCTGCAGTAGGAAGTTGCGGATGCCATGTTGGTACACCATGCAGTAGGAAGGTGGCGGAGGCCATGTTGGTACACCCTGCAGTAGGAAGGTGGCGGAGGCCATGAAGGTACATCCCGCAGTAGGAAGGTGGTGGAGGCCATGTTGGTACACCCTGCAGTAGGAAGGTAGCGGAGGCCATGTTGGTAAACCCAGCAGTAGGAAGGTGGCGGAGGCCATGTTGGTACATCCTGCAGTAGGTAGGTGGCGGAGGCCAAGTTGGTACACCCTGCAGTAGGAAGGTGGCGGAGGCCATGTTGGTACACCCAGCAGTAGGAAGGTGGCGGAGGCCATGTTATTACACCCAGCAGTAGGAAGGCGGCCGAGGCCATGTTGGTACACCCTGCAGTAGGTAGGTGGCGGAGGCCATGTTGGTACACCCAGCAGTAGGAAGGTGGCAGAGGCCATGTTGGTACACCCTGCAGTAGGAAGGTGGCGGAGGCCATGTTGATACACCCAGCAGTAGGAAGGTGGCGGTGGCCATGTTATTACACCCAGCAGTAGGAAGGTGGTGGAGGCCATGTTGGTACACTCAGCAGTAGGAAGGTGGCAGAGGCCATGTTGGTACACCCAGCAGTAGGAAGGTGGTGGAGGCCATGTTATTACACCCAGCAGTAGGAAGGTGGCAGAGGCCATGTTGGTACACCCTGCAGTAGGAAGGTGGCGGAGGCCATGTTGGTACACCCTGCAGTAGGAAGGTGGCGGAGGCCATGTTATTACACCCAGCAGTAGGAAGGTGGCGGAGGCCATGTTGGTACACCCAGCAGTAGGAAGGTGGCGGAGGCCATGTTGGTACACCCAGCAGTAGGAAGGTGGCAGAGGCCATGTTGGTACACCCTGCAGTAGGAAGGTGGCGGAGGCCATGTTGGTACACCCAGCAGTAGGAATGGTGGCGGAGGCCATGTTGGTACACCCAGCAGTAGGAAGGTGGCGGAGGCCATGTTGGTACACCCTGCAGTAGGAAGGTGGCGGAGGCCATGTTGGTACATCCAGCAGTAGGAAGGTGGCGGAGGCCATGTTGATACACCCAGCAGTAGGAAGGTGGCGGAGGCCATGTTGGTACATCCTGCAGTAGGAAGGTGGCGGAGGCCATGTTGGTACATCCAGCAGTAGGAAGGTGGCGGAGGCCATGTTGGTACACCCAGCAGTAGGAAGGTGGCGGAGGCCATGTTGGTACACCCAGCAGTGGGAAGGTGGCGGAGGCCATGTTGGTACACCCTGCAGTAGGAAGGTGGCGGAGGCCATGTTGTTACACCCAGCAGTAGGAATGGTGGCGGAGGCCATGTTGGTACACCCAGCAGTAGGAAGGTGGCGGAGGCCATGTTGGTACACCCTGCAGTAGGTAGGTGGCGGAGGCTATGTTGGTACACCCTGCAGTAGGAAGGTGGCGGAGGCCATGTTGGTACATCCAGCAGTAGGAAGGTGGCGGAGGCCATGTTGGTACACCCTGCAGTAGGAAGGTGGCGGAGGCCATGTTGGTACACCCAGCAGTAGGAAGGTGGCGGAGGCCATGTTGGTACACCCAGCAGTAGGAAGGTGGCGGAGGCCATGTTGGTACACCCAGCAGTAGGAAGGTGGCGGAGGCCATGTTGGTACACCCAGCAGTAGGAAGGTGGCGGAGGCCATGTTGGTACACCCAGCAGTAGGAAGGTGGCGGAGGCCATGTTGGTACACTCTGCAGTAGGAAGGTGGCGGAGGCCATGTTGGTACACCCAGCAGTAGGAAGGTGGCGGAGGCCATGTTGGTACACCCAGCAGTAGGAAGGTGGCGGAGGCCATGTTGGTACACCCAGCAGTAGGAAGGTGGCGGAGGCCATGTTGGTACACTCTGCAGTAGGAAGGTGGTGGAGGCCATGTTGGTACACCCAGCAGTAGGAAGGTGGCGGAGGCCATGTTGGTACACTCTGCAGTAGGAAGGTGGCGGAGGCCATGTTGGTACACCCAGCAGTAGGAAGGTGGCGGAGGCCATGTTGGTACACTCTGCAGTAGGAAGGTGGTGGAGGCCATGTTGGTACACCCCGCAGTAGGAAGGTGGCGGAGGCCATGTTGGTACATCTAGCAGTAGGAAGGTGGCGGAGGCCATGTTGGTACACCCAGCAGTAGGAAGGTGGCGGAGGCCATGTTTTTACACCCAGCAGTAGGAAGGTGGCAGAGGCCATGTTGGTACACCCTGTAGTAGGAAGGTGGCGGAGGCCATGTTGGTACACCCAGCAGTAGGAAGGTGGCGGAGGCCATGTTGGTACACCCCGCAGTAGGAAGGAATACCCAGCCCCCAGAGAGGACCTCCCACCTCATAGACCCGCCCCCTGAGAGAGAGAGGACCTCCCGTCTCAGAGACTCGCCCCCAGAGAGGACCTCTCATGTCATAGACCCGCCTCCTGAGAGGACCTCCCATCTCAGGGGGTGGGTCTATGAGGTGGGAGGTCCTCTCTTTCCAGGAGCGGGGCTCTGAGGTGGGAGGTTCTCTCGCTCTCAGGGGGAGGGTCTATGAGGTGGGAGGTCCTCTCTCTCAGGGGGCGGGTCTATGAGGTGGGAGGTCCTCTCTCTCTCTCAGGGGGTGGGTCTATGAGGTGGGAGGTCCTCTCAGGGGGCGGGTCTATGAGGTGGGAGGTCCTTTCTCTCTCAGAGGGCGGGTCTATGAGATGGGCGGTCCTCTCTCTCTCAGGGGGAGGGTCTATGAGGTGGGAGGTCCTCTCTCTCAGGGGGCGGGTCTATGAGATGGGCGGTCCTCTCTCTCTCAGGGGGCGGGTCAATGAGGTGGGAGGTCCTCTCAGGGGGCGGGTCTATGAGGTGGGAGGTCCTTTATCTCTCAGAGGGCGGGTCTATGAGATGGGCGGTCCTCTCTCTCTCAGGGGGCGGGTCTATGAGGTGAGAGGTCCTCTCAGGGGGCGGGTCTATGAGGTGAGAGGTCCTCTCAGGGGGCGGGTCTATGAGGTGGGAGGTCCTCTCTTTCTAGGGGCAGGGCTCTGAGGTGGGCGGTCCTCTCTCTCTCAGGGGGTGGGTCTATGAGATGGGAGGTCCTATCTCTCTCAGGGGGCGGGTCTATGAGATGGGAGGCCCTCTCTTTCTAGGGGCGGGGCTCTGAGGTGGGAGGTTCTCTCGCTCTCAGAGGGAGGGTCTATGAGGTGGGAGGTCCTCTCTTTCTAGGGGCGGGGCTCTGAGGTGGGAGGTTCTCTCGCTCTCAGGGGGCGGGTCTATGAGATGGGCGGTCCTCTCTCTCTCTGGGGGCGGGTCTATGAGATGGGAGGTCCTCTCTCTCAGGGGGCGGGTCTATGAGATGGGCGGTCCTCTCTCTCTCAGGGGGCGGATCAATGAGGTGGGAGGTCCTCTCTCTCAGGGGGCGGGTCTATGAGATGGGCGGTCCTCTCTCTCTCAGGGGGAGGGTCAATGAGGTGGGAGGTCCTCTCAGGGGGCGGGTCTATGAGATGGGCGGTCCTCTCTCTCTCAGGGGGCGGGTCTATGAGGTGGGAGGACCTCTCTTTCTAGGGTCAGGGCTCTGAGGTGGGCGGTCCTCTCTCTCTCTGGGGGTGGGTCTATGAGATGGGAGGTCCTTTCTCAGGGGGCGGGTCTATGAGGTGGGAGGTCCTTTCTCTCTCAGGGGGCGGTCCTCTCTCTCTCTGGGGGCGGGTCTATGAGCTGGGAGGTCCTTTCTCTCTCAGGGGGAGGGTCTATGAGGTGGGAGGTCCTCTCTCTCAGGGGGCGGGTCTATGAGATGGGCGGTCCTCTCTCTCTCAGGGGGCGGGTCAATGAGGTGGGAGGTCCTCTCAGGGGGCGGGTCTATGAGGTGGGAGGTCCTTTCTCTCTCAGAGGGCGGGTCTATGAGATGGGCGGTCCTCTCTCTCTCAGGGGGCGGGTCTATGAGGTGGGAGGTCCTCTCTTTCTAGGGGCAGGGCTCTGAGGTGGGCGGTCCTCTCTCTCTCAGGGGGTGGGTCTATGAGATGGGAGGTCCTATCTCTCTCAGGGGGCGGGTCTATGAGATGGGAGGTCCTATCTCTCTCAGAGGGAGGGTCTATGAGGTGGGAGGTCCTCTCTTTCTAGGGGCGGGGCTCTGAGGTAGGAGGTTCTCTCGCTCTCAGGGGGAGGGTCTATGAGGTGGGAGGTCCTCTCTTTCTAGGGGCGGGGCTCTGAGGTGGGAGGTTCTCTCGCTCTCAGGGGGCGGGTCTATGAGATGGGCGGTCCTCTCTCTCTCTGGGGGCGGGTCTATGAGATGGGAGGTCCTCTCTCTCAGGGGGCGGGTCTATGAGATGGGCGGTCCTCTCTCTCTCAGGGGGCGGGTCAATGAGGTGGGAGGTCCTCTCTCTCAGGGGGCGGGTCTATGAGATGGGCGGTCCTCTCTCTCTCAGGGGGAGGGTCAATGAGGTGGGAGGTCCTCTCAGGGGGCGGGTCTATGAGATGGGCGGTCCTCTCTCTCTCAGGGGGCGGGTCTATGAGGTGAGAGGTCCTCTCAGGGGGCGGGTCTATCAGGTGAGAGGTCCTCTCAGGGGGCGGGTCTATGAGGTGGGAGGTCCTCTCTTTCTAGGGGCAGGGCTCTGAGGTGGGCGGTCCTCTCTCTCTCAGGGGGCGGGTCTATGAGATGGGAGGTCCTTTCTCAGGGGGCGGGTCTATGAGGTGGGAGGTCCTTTCTCTCTCAGAGGGCGGGTCTATGAGATGGGCGGTCCTCTCTCTCTCAGGGGGAGGGTCAATGAGGTGGGAGGTCCTCTCAGGGGGCGGGTCTATGAGGTGGGAGGTCCTCTCTTTCTAGGGGCAGGGCTCTGAGGTGGGCGGTCCTCTCTCTCTCTGGGGGTGGGTCTATGAGATGGGAGGTCCTTTCTCAGGGGGCGGGTCTATGAGGTGGGAGGTCCTTTCTCTCTCAGGGGGCGGTCCTCTCTCTCTCTGGGGGCGGGTCTATGAGGTGGGAGGTCCTTTCTCTCTCAGGGGGAGGGTCTATGAGGTGGGAGGTCCTCTCTCTCAGGGGGCGGGTCTATGAGATGGGCGGTCCTCTCTCTCTCAGGGGGCGGGTCAATGAGGTGGGAGGTCCTTTCTCTCTCAGGGGGAGGGTCTATGAGGTGGGAGGTCCTCTCTCTCAGGGGGCGGGTCTATGAGATGGGCGGTCCTCTCTCTCTCAGGGGGCGGTCCTCTCTCTCTCAGGGGGCGGGTCTATGAGGTGGGAGGTCCTTTCTCTCTCAGGGGGAGGGTCTATGAGGTGGGAGGTCCTCTCTCTCAGGGGGCGGGTCTATGAGATGGGCGGTCCTCTCTCTCTCAGGGGGCGGGTCAATGAGGTGGGAGGTCCTCTCAGGGGGCGGGTCTATGAGGTGGGAGGTCCTTTCTCTCTCAGAGGGCGGGTCTATGAGATGGGCGGTCCTCTCTCTCTCAGGGGGTTGGTCTATGAGATGGGCGGTCCTCTCTCTCTCAGGGGGAGGGTCAATGAGGTGGGAGGTCCTCTCAGGGGACGGGTCTATGAGGTGGGAGGTCCTTTCTCTCTCAGAGGGCGGGTCCATGAGATGGGCGGCCCTCTCTCTCTCAGGGGGTGGGTCTATGAGATGGGAGGTCCTTTCTCAGGGGGCGGGTCTATGAGGTGGGAGGTCCTTTCTCTCTCAGGGGGCGGTCCTCTCTCTCTCTGGGGGTGGGTCTATGAGGTGGGAGGTCCTCTCTCTCTCTGGGGGCGGGTCTATGAGGTGGGAGGTCCTCTCAGGGGGCGGGTCTATGAGGTGGGAGGTCCTTTCTCTCTCAGAGGGTGGGTCTATGAGGTGGGAGGTCCTCTCTGTCAGGGGGTGGGTCTATGAGGTGGGAGGTCCTCTCTGTCAGGGGGTGGGTCTATGAGGTGGGAGGTCCTCTCTCTCTCAGGGGGCGGGTCTATGAGGTGGGAGGTTCTCTCGCTCTCAGGGGGAGGGTCTATGAGGTGGGAGGTCCTCTCTCTCTCAGGGGGCGGGTCTATGAGGTGGGAGGTCCTCTCTGTCAGGGGGAGGGTCTATGAGGTGGGAGGTTCTCTCGCTCTCAGGGGGCGGGTCAATGAGGTGGGAGGTCCTCTCTCTCAGGGGGCGGGTCTATCAGGTGAGAGGTCCTCTCAGGGGGCGGGTCTATCAGGTGAGAGGTCCTCTCAGGGGGCGGGTCTATGAGGTGGGAGGTCCTTTCTCTCTCAGGGGGCGGGTCTATGAGGTGGGAGGTCCTCTCACTGTGGGGGGCGTTGCTACAGTACCAGCCGCATGGTTCAGGCCACACCTGGTGAGTCACATTCTTACTCCGCCCCTTTACTAGCCAACAAAATGGCCGCCTTGGAGGCGGCGACACCTTTGACCCCGTTAGTCGCTGTTCTGTGAAATCAGCTCAGTCTCCCTGTAGCGGACTTCTATCTATTTGTCGGCTTTGTGTCTGACCACCATTTCATGAAAATATCCCATTACTGCGGGGTTTAAATACACCGGAGTTTCTGATTGGTTGGGGAAATTGACAGAACACGTGACGTCTCTCCGGTGTGACGTAAGACAACTCGGTTGCTAGGAGACCGCGCTGACGTCTCCGCTCGTCCATCGCGTGTTTCGTATTTTAAGCTGCGCGCCCGGGAACCAATGAGGAAAGGAGACGCAGCGTGAGGCCCCGCCCACCGCTGACGTTTGTCTTCTGAGGCCACGCCCAGTGCGAGGAGTGGCGGCCGTGCGAGCCTATGGGGGAGCAGGCCGGGGAGGCGGGGCGGGCGTGACGCGGTGACGTCATGACGGTGCGGTGTGCGCCATGTTGATAGGTGACGCATTGTGTATTCCCGCCCGCAGCCGGTGAGGAGAGAAGAGCGGAGAGAGGTGAGGAGACCCCCGGGGGGGAGGACCGGAGGAGGGATACCTTTGTGGAGGCTTCTTCTTGGAGACTGCCGGTTGTAGTTCGGGGGGAGGTTTCCGGTGACACCGCCTGTCCTGTATAGAGGGGGGTCACAAGAACCGGAAGTGAGGGGGAGGGAAGGGATTATCCCCCCCCTCTGTATACACTGAGAATAATCTCTTGATATTTAGGGGAGTCACCTGAGAAGAATGGGGGACACCTGAGATAATCCATCACTTCCTGTTTTATGTGGACCGGAAGTGACGGGAAATCTCCGCACTGGGGACACTTTTCCTCCACACACCATCCAACATGGAGAATATTCACCTCTCTGTGTGTGTATATATATATATATATACAGCACCCGCTATGTGCCCCATCACTCATCTACAGGGGGGGGGGCAGGAGGGGCGTGTGCCCCGGGCTCTGTGGTATCATGTGAGGGCGGGGCTCACTCGTCATTCAGGACACGGATTCCACCAATCAGCGTCTTCCCACGCTGTACATAAACACTCCCTACACACACAGGTAACCCTCTGATGTATAACTCCTCCCCCCAGTGTCATTAGTACAGTGACAGTGCATAGTATCACTGTATTGGTGTCAGAGCTCCTCTCGTGGGGGGAGGGGCGGTAGCAGTAAAACTCCTCTAGTATTAGTGATACTTTGTCTCTCCTATTCTGGAGGGGGTGGGGTGGTTTTATCCCCCTATAAGGGGTTATAAAGGGGTTATAAAGGGGTTAAACGCCCCCCTCCCCCTATGTACGGCCACCACTACTCAAACAGTTTCCAGATACTTTGGCAGTGCTGCCCATTCATTCCAATGAGGAGGAGGGGCCCAGGGGGGGCGGTCTCTAGAGATCATGTGACTTCAGTGTTCATGCTTTGGCTCCTCCTTCATATAATCACCTGACATGAGGGGGTGGAGTTTAGAGATGATGTGACTTCTTAGTTACATAGTAGGTGAGGGTGATAAAAGACACAAGTCCATCAAGTCCAACCCATGTGTGTGATTATATGTCAGTATTACATTACATATCCCTGTATATTGCGGTCATTCAGGTGATTATCTAATAGTTTCTTGAAGCTATCAATGCTCCCCACTGAGACCACCGCCTGTGGAAGGGAATTCCACATCCTTGCCGCTCTTACAGTAAAGAACCCTCTACGTAGTTTAAGGTTAAACCTCTTTTCTTCTAATTGTAATGAGTGGCCCCGAGTCTTATTAAACTCCCTTCTGCGAAAAAGTTTTATCCCTATTGTGGGGTCACCAGTCCGGTATTTATATATTGTGGGGTCACCAGTCCGGTATTTATATATTGTGGGGTCACCAGTCCGGTATTTGTATATTGTGGGGTCACCAGTCCGGTATTTATATATTGTGGGGTCACCAGTCCGGTATTTGTATATTGTGGGGTCACCAGTCCGGTATTTATATATTGTGGGGTCACCAGTCCGGTATTTATATATTGTGGGGTCACCAGTCCGGTATTTATATATTGTGGGGTCACCAGTCCGGTATTTATATATTGTGGGGTCACCAGTCCGGTATTTATATATTGTGGGGTCACCAGTCCGGTATTTGTATATTGTGGGGTCACCAGTCCGGTATTTATATATTGTGGGGTCACCAGTCCGGTATTTATATATTGTGGGGTCACCAGTCCGGTATTTGTATATTGTGGGGTCACCAGTCCGGTATTTGTATATTGTGGGGTCACCAGTCCGGTATTTATATATTGTGGGGTCACCAGTCTGGTATTTATATATTGTGGGGTCACCAGTCCGGTATTTATATATTGTGGGGTCACCAGTCCGGTATTTATATATTGTGGGGTCACCAGTCCGGTATTTATATATTGTGGGGTCACCAGTCTGGTATTTGTATATTGTGGGGTCACCAGTCCGGTATTTGTATATTGTGGGGTCACCAGTCCGGTATTTGTATATTGTGGGGTCACCAGTCCGGTATTTATATATTGTGGGGTCACCAGTCCGGTATTTGTATATTGTGGGGTCACCAGTCCGGTATTTGTATATTGTGGGGTCACCAGTCCGGTATTTATATATTGTGGGGTCACCAGTCCGGTATTTATATATTGTGGGGTCACCAGTCCGGTATTTATACAATGAAATCATATCCCCTCTCAAGCGTCTCTTCTCCAGAGAGAATAAGTTCAGAGCTCACAACCTTTCCTCATAACTAAGATCCTCCAGACCTTTATTAGCTTTGTTGCCCTTCTTTGTACTCGCTCCATTTCCAGTACATCCTTCCTGAGGACTGGTGCCCAGAACTGGACAGCATACTCCAGGTGCGGCCGGACCAGAGTCTTGTAGAGCGGGAGAATTATCGTTTTATCTCTGGAGTTGATCCCCTTTTAATGCCAAAATTCTGTTTGCTTTGTTAGCAGCAGCTTGGCATTGCATGTCATTGCTGAGCCTATCATCTACTAGGACCCCCAGGTCCTTTTCCATCCTAGATCCCCCCAGAGGTTCTCCCCCCAGTCTATAGATTGCATTCAGATTTTTGCCACCCAAATGCAACAACAACCTTCTCCACCCCCTACAGTCTGGCTTCCGCCTACAACATTCGACTGAAACTGCCCTACTAAAACTCACCAATGACCTAATAACTGCCAAAACCAATGGCCACTACGCCATACTCATACTTTTAGACCTCTCTGCTGCCTTTCACACAGTTGACCACCTGCTGCTCCTCAGCAAATTACACTCCCTTGGCCTCCGTGATTCTGCATTATCCTGGTTCTCCTCCTACCTATCTCAGCGCACTTTCAGTGTCACTTACAACTCCATCTCCTCCGCTCCCCTTCCTCTTTCTGTTGGGGTACCCCAAGGCTCCGTCCTTGGACCTCTCCTATTCTCTATACCTCTTCCCTGGGCCAGTTGATAACCTCCCATGGCTTCCAATACCACCTCTATGCCGATGACACCCAGATCTATCTCTCCACTCCTCAACTCACCCCCACTATCTCCTCACAGATCTATCTCTCCACTCCTCAACTGACCCCCACTATCTGCTCACAGATCTATCTCTCCACTCCTCAACTCACCCCCACTATCTCCTCACAGATCTATCTCTCCACTCCTCAACTCACCCCCACTATCTCCTCACAGATCTATCTCTCCACTCCTCAACTCACCCCCACTATCTGCTCACAGATCTATCTCTCCACTCCTCAACTCACCCCCACTATCTCCTCACAGATCTATCTCTCCACTCCTCAACTCACCCCCACTATCTCCTCACAGATCTATCTCTCCACTCCTCAACTCACCCCCACTATCTCCTCACAGATCTATCTCTCCACTCCTCAACTCACCCCCACTATCTCCTCACAGATCTATCTCTCCACTCCTCAACTCACCCCCTCTATCTCCTCACAGATCTATCTCTCCACTCCTCAACTGACCCCCACTATCTGCTCACAGATCTATCTCTCCACTGCTCAACTCACCCCCACTATCTCCTCACCGATCTATCTCTCCACTCCTCAACTCACCCCCACTATCTGCTCACAGATCTATCTCTCCACTCCTCAACTCACCCCCACTACCTCCTCACAGATCTATCTCTCCACTCCTCAACTCACCCCCACTATCTCCTCAACTCACCCCCACTATCTCCTCACCGATCTATCTCTCCACTCCTCAACTCACCCCCACTATCTCCTCAACTCACCCCCTCTATCTCCTCACAGATCTATCTCTCCACTCCCCAACTCACCCCCACTATCTCCTCACAGATCTATCTCTCCACTCCTCAACTGACCCCCACTATCTGCTCACAGATCTATCTCTCCACTCCTCAACTCACCCCCACTATCTCCTCACAGATCTATCTCTCCACTCCTCAACTCACCCCCACTATCTCCTCACAGATCTATCTCTCCACTCCTCAACTCACCCCCACTATCTCCTCACAGATCTATCTCTCCACTCCTCAACTCACCCCCACTATCTCCTCACAGATCTATCTCTCCACTCCTCAACTCACCCCCACTATCTCCTCACAGATCTATCTCTTCACTCCTCAACTCACCCCCACTATCTCCTCACAGATCTATCTCTCCACTCCTCAACTCACCCCCACTATCTCCTCACAGATCTATCTCTCCACTCCTCAACTCACCCCCACTATCTCCTCACAGATCTATCTCTCCACTCCTCAACTCACCCCCACTATCTCCTCACAGATCTATCTCTCCACTCCTCAACTCACCCCCACTATCTCCTCACAGATCTATCTCTCCACTCCTCAACTGACCCCCACTATCTGCTCACAGATCTATCTCTCCACTCCTCAACTCACCCCCACTATCTCCTCACAGATCTATCTCTTCACTCCTCAACTCACCCCCACTATCTCCTCACAGATCTATCTCTCCACTCCTCAACTGACCCCCACTATCTGCTCACAGATCTATCTCTCCACTCCTCAACTCACCCCCACTATCTCCTCACAGATCTATCTCTCCACTCCTCAACTCACCCCCACTATCTCCTCACAGATCTATCTCTCCACTCCTCAACTCACCCCCACTATCTCCTCACAGATCTATCTCTCCACTCCTCAACTCACCCCCACTATCTCCTCACAGATCTATCTCTCCACTCCTCAACTCACCCCCACTATCTCCTCACAGATCTATCTCTCCACTCCTCAACTCACCCCCACTATCTCCTCACAGATCTATCTCTCCACTCCTCAACTCACCCCCACTATCTCCTCACAGATCTATCTCTTCACTCCTCAACTCACCCCCACTACCTCCTCACAGATCTATCTCTCCACTCCTCAACTCACCCCCACTATCTCCTCAACTCACCCCCACTATCTCCTCACCGATCTATCTCTCCACTCCTCAACTCACCCCCACTATCTCCTCAACTCACCCCCTCTATCTCCTCACCGATCTATCTCTCCACTCCCCAACTCACCCCCACTATCTCCTCACAGATCTATCTCTCCACTCCTCAACTCACCCCCACTATCTCCTCACAGATCTATCTCTCCACTCCTCAACTCACCCCCACTATCTCCTCACAGATCTATCTCTCCACTCCTCAACTCACCCCCACTATCTCCTCACAGATCTATCTCTCCACTCCTCAACTCACCCCCACTATCTCCTCACCGATCTATCTCTCCACTCCTCAACTCACCCCCACTATCTCCTCACAGATCTATCTCTCCACTCCTCAACTCACCCCCACTATCTCCTCACAGATCTATCTCTCCACTCCTCAACTCACCCCCTCTATCTCCTCACAGATCTATCTCTCCACTCCTCAACTGACCCCCACTATCTGCTCACAGATCTATCTCTCCACTCCTCAACTCACCCCCTCTATCTCCTCACAGATCTATCTCTCCACTCCTCAACTGACCCCCACTATCTGCTCACAGATCTATCTCTCCACTCCTCAACTCACCCCCTCTATCTCCTCACCGATCTATCTCTCCACTCCTCAACTCACCCCCACTATCTCCTCACAGATCTATCTCTCCACTCCTCAACTCACCCCCTCTATCTCCTCACAGATCTATCTCTCCACTCCTCAACTCACCCCCACTATCTCCTCACAGATCTATCTCTCCACTCCTCAACTCACCCCCTCTATCTCCTCACAGATCTATCTCTCCACTCCTCAACTCACCCCCACTATCTCCTCACAGATCTATCTCTCCACTCCTCAACTCACCCCCACTATCTCCTCACAGATCTATCTCTCCACTCCTCAACTCACCCCCTCTATCTCCTCACAGATCTATCTCTCCACTCCTCAACTCACCCCCACTATCTCCTCACAGATCTATCTCTTCACTCCTCAACTCACCCCCACTATCTCCTCACAGATCTATCTCTCCACTCCCCAACTCACCCCCACTATCTCCTCACAGATCTATCTCTTCACTCCTCAACTCACCCCCACTATCTCCTCACAGATCTATCTCTCCACTCCTCAACTCACCCCCACTATCTCCTCACAGATCTATCTCTCCACTCCTCAACTCACCCCCTCTATCTCCTCACAGATCTATCTCTCCACTCCTCAACTGACCCCCACTATCTCCTCACAGATCTATCTCTCCACTCCTCAACTGACCCCCACTATCTGCTCACAGATCTATCTCTCCACTGCTCAACTCACCCCCACTATCTCCTCACAGATCTATCTCTCCACTCCTCAACTCACCCCCACTATCTCCTCACAGATCTATCTCTCCACTCCTCAACTCACCCCCTCTATCTCCTCACAGATCTATCTCTCCACTCCTCAACTCACCCCCACTATCTCCTCAACTCACCCCCACTATCTCCTCACAGATCTATCTCTCCACTCCTCAACTCACCCCCACTATCTCCTCACAGATCTATCTCTTCACTCCTCAACTCACCCCCACTACCTCCTCACAGATCTATCTCTCCACTCCTCAACTCACCCCCACTATCTCCTCACAGATCTATCTCTCCACTCCTCAACTCACCCCCTCTATCTCCTCACCGATCTATCTCTCCACTCCTCAACTCACCCCCACTATCTCCTCACAGATCTATCTCTCCACTCCTCAACTCACCCCCACTATCTCCTCACCGATCTATCTCTCCACTCCTCAACTCACCCCCACTATCTCCTCAACTCACCCCCTCTATCTCCTCACCGATCTATCTCTCCACTCCCCAACTCACCCCCACTATCTCCTCACAGATCTATCTCTCCACTCCTCAACTCACCCCCTCTATCTCCTCACCGATCTATCTCTCCACTCCTCAACTCACCCCCACTATCTCCTCACAGATCTATCTCTCCACTCCTCAACTCACCCCTCTATCTCCTCACAGATCTATCTCTCCACTCCTCAACTCACCCCCACTATCTCCTCACAGATCTATCTCTCCACTCCTCAACTCACCCCCACTATCTCCTCACAGATCTATCTCTCCACTCCTCAACTCACCCCCTCTATCTCCTCACCGATCTATCTCTCCACTCCTCAACTCACCCCCACTATCTCCTCACCGATCTATCTCTCCACTCCTCAACTCACCCCCTCTATCTCCTCACAGATCTATCTCTCCACTCCTCAACTCACCCCCTCTATCTCCTCACCGATCTATCTCTCCACTCCTCAACTCACCCCCACTATCTCCTCACAGATCTATCTCTCCACTCCTCAACTCACCCCCACTATCTCCTCACAGATCTATCTCTCCACTCCTCAACTCACCCCCACTATCTCCTCACAGATCTATCTCTCCACTCCTCAACTCACCCCCTCTATCTCCTCACCGATCTATCTCTCCACTCCTCAACTCACCCCCTCTATCTCCTCACAGATCTATCTCTCCACTCCTCAACTCACCCCCTCTATCTCCTCACAGATCTATCTCTCCACTCCTCAACTCACCCCCCACTATCTCCTCACAGATCTATCTCTCCACTCCTCAACTCACCCCCACTATCTCCTCACAGATCTATCTCTCCACTCCTCAACTCACCCCCACTATCTCCTCAACTCACCCCCACTATCTCCTCACCGATCTATCTCTCCACTCCCCAACTCACCCCCACTATCTCCTCACCGATCTATCTCTCCACTCCTCAACTCACCCCCACTATCTCCTCAACTCACCCCCACTATCTCCTCACCGATCTATCTCTCCACTCCTCAACTCACCCCCCACTATCTCCTCAACTCACCCCCTCTATCTCCTCACCGATCTATCTCTCCACTCCCCAACTCACCCCCACTATCTCCTCACAGATCTATCTCTCCACTCCTCAACTCACCCCCTCTATCTCCTCACCGATCTATCTCTCCACTCCTCAACTCACCCCCACTATCTCCTCACAGATCTATCTCTCCACTCCTCAACTCACCCCCACTATCTCCTCACAGATCTATCTCTCCACTCCTCAACTCACCCCCACTATCTCCTCACAGATCTATCTCTCCACTCCTCAACTCACCCCCACTATCTCCTCACAGATCTATCTCTCCACTCCTCAACTCACCCCCTCTATCTCCTCACAGATCTATCTCTCCACTCCTCAACTCACCCCCTCTATCTCCTCACCGATCTATCTCTCCACTCCTCAACTCACCCCCTCTATCTCCTCACAGATCTATCTCTCCACTCCTCAACTCACCCCCACTATCTCCTCACAGATCTATCTCTCCACTCCTCAACTCACCCCCTCTATCTCCTCACAGATCTATCTCTCCACTCCTCAACTCACCCCCACTATCTCCTCACCGATCTATCTCTCCACTCCTCAACTCACCCCCACTATCTCCTCACAGATCTATCTCTCCACTCCTCAACTCACCCCCTCTATCTCCTCACAGATCTATCTCTCCACTCCTCAACTCACCCCCTCTATCTCCTCACCGATCTATCTCTCCACTCCTCAACTCACCCCCACTATCTCCTCACAGATCTATCTCTCCACTCCCCAACTCACCCCCACTATCTCCTCACAGATCTATCTCTCCACTCCTCAACTCACCCCCACTATCTCCTCACAGATCTATCTCTCCACTCCTCAACTCACCCCCACTATCTCCTCACAGATCTATCTCTCCACTCCCCAACTCACCCCCACTATCTCCTCACAGATCTATCTCTCCACTCCTCAACTCACCCCCTCTATCTCCTCACCGATCTATCTCTCCACTCCTCAACTCACCCCCACTATCTCCTCACAGATCTATCTCTCCACTCCTCAACTCACCCCCACTATCTCCTCACAGATCTATCTCTCCACTCCTCAACTCACCCCCTCTATCTCCTCACAGATCTATCTCTCCACTCCTCAACTCACCCCCTCTATCTCCTCACCGATCTATCTCTCCACTCCTCAACTCACCCCCACTATCTCCTCACAGATCTATCTCTCCACTCCTCAACTCACCCCCTCTATCTCCTCACAGATCTATCTCTCCACTCCTCAACTCACCCCCTCTATCTCCTCACAGATCTATCTCTCCACTCCTCAACTCACCCCCTCTATCTCCTCACAGATCTATCTCTCCACTCCTCAACTCACCCCCTCTATCTCCTCACCGATCTATCTCTCCACTCCTCAACTCACCCCCACTATCTCCTCACCGATCTATCTCTCCACTCCTCAACTCACCCCCACTATCTCCTCACCGATCTATCTCTCCACTCCTCAACTCACCCCCACTATCTCCTCACAGATCTATCTCTCCACTCCCCAACTCACCCCCACTATCTCCTCACAGATCTATCTCTCCACTCCTCAACTCACCCCCACTATCTCCTCACAGATCTATCTCTCCACTCCTCAACTCACCCCCACTATCTCCTCAACTCACCCCCACTATCTCCTCACAGATCTATCTCTCCACTCCTCAACTCACCCCCACTATCTCCTCACAGATCTATCTCTCCACTCCTCAACTCACCCCCACTATCTCCTCACAGATCTATCTCTCCACTCCTCAACTCACCCCCACTATCTCCTCACAGATCTATCTCTCCACTCCTCAACTCACCCCCTCTATCTCCTCACAGATCTATCTCTCCACTCCTCAACTCACCCCCTCTATCTCCTCACAGATCTATCTCTCCACTCCTCAACTCACCCCCACTATCTCCTCACAGATCTATCTCTCCACTCCTCAACTCACCCCCACTATCTCCTCACCGATCTATCTCTCCACTCCCCAACTCACCCCCACCATCTCCTCACCGATCTATCTCTCCACTCCTCAACTCACCCCCACTATCTCCTCACAGATCTATCTCTCCACTCCTCAACTCACCCCCACTATCTCCTCACAGATCTATCTCTCCACTCCTCAACTCACCCCCACTATCTCCTCACAGATCTATCTCTCCACTCCTCAACTCACCCCCACTATCTCCTCACAGATCTATCTCTCCACTCCTCAACTCACCCCCTCTATCTCCTCACAGATCTATCTCTCCACTCCTCAACTCACCC
>JBBHAA010003957.1:0-36101 GCA_037953035.1 Aquarana catesbeiana
CCTTCCCTTTCCTTTCCTTTCTCTTCCTCCCCCTCCCCCTCCCTCTTCCCCCACCCCCCTTCTTTTCCTCCCCCTCTTTTCCTCCCCCCCCCTTTCTCTTCCCCCCCCCCCCCTTCCCCTCCCCCCTCCCTTCCCCTTCCCCCCCCCCCCTTTCTCTTTCCCCCTCCCCTGCCCCCCCCCCCCCCCCCTTTCTCTCTCCCCCCCTCCCTCTCACCAACCAGGTTTTAATATACTTCCCATTTCTATGTTGATTCTCCAGCTTTCTGAACCACATCTGATCCATATTTACCACCAGTTACTGCCCCCCATTATTGTAGGCGGACCAGGTAGGATACAGCTTTTGGATTCTCCATGTACTACTTTAATTATCCATATGTATGCACATCCTTACATATATATATATCTTCATGATTTACAGGATACACATTTGGCCCCAGTGTGACCTCAGATCTAAACTGTCATATGCCCGCTAACCTTGGGCCTTTCTTCCCACTGGAAGGAAGAATAAAACCACCCTATATATTTATACGTCTCTACTTCCACCTTGACAGTGGCTATGTGAATACTCCTGCTATACTTCACTAAAGGTCTACACACCACGACCAGGGAGCGTGTCCGATGGGCAGTGCGTCAACATATCTATGTTTCTTTTAATTCGTCCTGGAATGCACAACCTATATCCGTAGATACCAATGTAAGTGTAAACAGAGAAATGAATGTGTATGTATACAGACTCATACAACCTATAGATTTTGTATTTACGTTCCTTTATTGTGCACTCATCATGTCTATGTTATACATATTATTTCCCATATAGAAAATTCTTGTTGCAAACCCTACAATCACCCCTGAAGAAGGAGGCATAAGTACCTCCGAAACGCGTCGGGTGCACATGTATTGGTATCAACTTCTATATTTATGGAAATGCATTCCTTGTTTTTAACTTTGTAACTATGTGATTCACTTGATTATTTTTTGTAACTAATAAACTGTTATCTACTTTACATACCTTTTTTTTTAAAATATTTTTCTTAAAAATGTGCCTTTAAAGTCCGCTAGGGGAACTCCTTTTTGCTCTAAACTCGAATTTAGGATGTGGCACAATAAGTAGATAATTGATCGATCAAATATTTTGTTCCTAGTTTACTGGTAGTAGATACCGCTCCCCGCATCAGATCGACAATTATCTTCATATGGCCGTCCAGAACTCTGGCTGAGTATTCTGGACCGCCAATAATCTATTCTTTTTGCTCCCACTCTTTATCTTTTTTAACTTAGTAATAAAAATAATATCAAACACTTTTTCTTAGATATTGGGTTATTTAAGAAGAGACAAAAATGACTAGCTTTACGGGTGACGGATGGGAAACATTGATGGAGGGCTACTTAAAAGATTTTGGAGATAAGGAATCTGTTGACTCCGAAATATCTTCCCTCTTCTCCAGACTATCCAAAACTCTGGAGAAAAATCTCTTTTCTACTGGCATGTCAAATCATTTCAGGACTACATTAAAGAGGACATCAACCCTGCAGGACTGCGAGTCCAGATCTTCCCGACATTAGAAGGTCTGGACTCGGAGTTCAAAAGCAAATGGGAACATGCACTGCGGGCATGCTCGCAAAGGCTAATGGAAATTCTTATCGAAGAATATAAAAAGAGATCTAATATCCTAGACTCAGACATTGTAATCCTCTGCAACAAGTTACAGCAATTAAAAACGCAGAGACCACTTACTAACAAAGAAGATAGACTGAAAACGCACCTAGAAACATTCAATAAAGATGTACTCATTAAAAAAAGACAGAAACTCATCCGTGATAGGAATGCGTTTAAAGATGGAAGGGCTATAGATGGACTCAAAATAGGACTAATCAGAATAGAAACTATCAATACCAGGGATACCAAACCAATCCTTCACAAACCACCCCTAAATCCACCCCAAACACTCCAGAAACCCAACACGGGACACAGCACCAAACGCACATTTCGGGGCGACCCCAATGAGGGGCAACAAGCGAAGAAACTAACTCTTGATATCCCTAAAAAAAACGCATCCCCCCACAGCAACACAGGAACCAACCTCTAAAACATACGCACAGAGCAATACAACACACTCCAATAAGGGATATGAATTCCCAATCAAACCCCTCGACAGTCACAACATTGGACACAATCTCAAATGATCCATCTTTTTTAGAGAAAATCCTGATGGGCGTACAACCCACGCAATCCAACCCAATACGTACACTCAAATAGCAACTTTAACTATCCCTGATATTGATCAAGAATCGAGACTCAACAGTCTCAATGTTATTAATCTCTCATCGCACATACTTTCCCATGATGAAACTAATGCCCTGCAAAAAGGCCTAAATTTTTGTCCTAACCAAAATCTGGACAAGTTCGAGATCTATAAGGACCTCCAACTGTTTATACGCAAACTTATATTAAAAAAAACTTTATCACAAACAGGAAGGACCCACCAACTTGACGCCACAGGAACACCAAGCACTAGAGCACTTAGTATCCCTTCTGGATGATAATAACCCAACTGATCTTATAGATGAAATTAATTTATCTCAAATTCTAGAGTCCATCGAAAAATCAAATGAACCCCCGAGGGGAAATATCCCCACACTCAAAAAGAAGTCTGACTTCTGCCCCGCGCCAAGCACTCACCCAAATGCAGCAGCCTTTTTAAGGCTAGTTGGCAAAGAACTAGACAAAATGAGAATTTACAACAAATTCCCTGAAAATCTCACTAAAAATGAGAAGGCAGCGCTCAAATCATTGTCAAAAAATGACAATATTACGATTAAAAATGCAGATAAGGGTGGGAACATTGTAGTATTTGACAATAAGGATTACATCAAAATGTGCAATAGAATACTGGATAATCGAGAGTGGTACCGTCCCATACCAGCGAGTCTGGTTAAGAAATATAATAAAGATTTCTACACACTGATAGATATGGCATACTCTAATTCTACTATCAACAAATCCTTATGGCAGTTTATCAGAAATGACTTCCCACGTACACCAGTATTCTATGCACTGCCCAAAGTCCCATAAAGACATTAAAAATCCCCCCGGCAGACCGATCATCTCCGGCATAGGGGCCATTAGTGAAAATGCGAGCAGGCTGATAGATGAAGTACTTAACCATTTGTTCATGCTCTCCCCTCTTTTGTAAAGGACACAGTACACAGTACACAGTACACAGTACACTTTCTACAAATTATTGACCAACTAAAAATCCCCGAAACATGCCATGTTTGTCACAATTGACGTTGAATCTCTCTATAGCTCTATCCCCCATGAGAAGGGCGTAGCAGCCATAAAACATGTTCTACGCACAACACAAGATCTGGACCCTACATATAGTGAATTCATTACTTCACTTTTGGAACATATCCTCAGCCATAATGTATTCACCTTCAACGGCTCCCACTACCTCCAGGTGCAGGGGTTGCGATGGGGACATGTTGTGCCCCATCGTATGCCAACCTGTACCTGGGGGAGTGGGAGGCCATGTTCCTAGGTGATGAGGGCTTGTCGATGTACACGGACCACATATTATGTTGGTACCGGTACATCGACGACCTCTTCATCGTCTGGGACGGGATCGATCGACCTCCTCAGGGAGTGTCTATTGAGGATGAACCGCAATGATTTCAACCTAAACTTCACTATGTCATTTGATAAACAGTGTATCACGTTTCTTGATGTAGAGGTCTGCAGAGGTGAGGAAGGTAGTGTCATTAGCAAACTGTATAGGAAATCAACCGCAAGCAATGCCATATTACATGCAAGCAGTTTCCACCCTAAACCCCTCCTTAACTCTATTCCATACAGCCAGTACCTGAGAGCAAAACGAAACTGCTCAGATAGTGACACCTTCAAACTGGAGGCGAATAGGCTACGCGATAGGCTATTACTAAGGGGGTATTCCCATGCGTCTTTGAAACGCTCTTTCAAAAAAGCCCCTCCTGCAGCCAAGAGAGGAATTACTATATTCTCAAAAAGGCCAACAAGTCTGACAAGAATGATATTGGTACTCTTAGAATCATTACCAAATTCAATAATCAACACAGACAGGTGAGGAACATTGTGACAAAGTATTGGCACATGCTACAATGCGATCCAAACCTTAGGACCACTGGTCCCACAGAGACCCCTCTTTACATTTAAAAGAACCACCTCCCTGGGAGACAAAATCACAGCCAGTGAATTCAAGGCAGATAATAAGATACACTGTAAATATAAGGGGACATTTATGTGTGGCAAATGTAGATACTGTAAATACATGCTTACCGACCCTTCCAAATGGTCAATCTTTCCACCCCAAACATTTTGCCAATTGCAGGACTTTTGGGGTTGTCTACTTACTCCTGTGTGAATGTACCTGCTTTTATGTAGGAAAAACCAAGACAGAATTTTGGAAGAGGGCATATAGACACCTAGTAAGCATGGAAACTGGGGATCCGGACCTCCCACTGGGGAGACACACCCTAACAGTACATAATGGCATATGCCCAAAAATTAAATTTCTCATCTTGGATCGGGTACATCCAGAGTCAAGGGGAGGGGACTGGAACAAGACATTGCTGCAATTAGAGTCTCGATGGATATATAACCTAAGGGCTACCGAACCCCCAGCCTAAACGAAACCATTTGGTTTAAACCCTTCCTCGAAGGCTTTTCCTCCGGCGGCAGAGAACAATAGGGAGGACCACCCCACAGACAACTATATGCTTGGGGTGACATTATAGACCAGCCGACTACATCTATTCCATCTATCACTGCCCTCAAACATAGGGGACTCTATTATTGGCTATGGGGCCCCCCCATATGTTTTGAGATACCCCCCCATATATCTGCTTTCCATACCCACTAATAGAAAAAAAGAAAAAAGACCCCATACCCAACATTCGTTACAGTAACCGAGCCCGACTATTATATATTGGGGCCCCCCCTTGACCCGCATATAGGGGCAATCCTAATTATACTATAGGACATACAGTCTCTATATTATACAGTATGCCACTCTAGGTCATGTATTGTAATGTTGTTTTCTATTATGTATATTGTATGATACTCTAGGTTATTGATTTCTGGACTATATGCATATAACCTGATATCACTCTATCTGTATAACTTGCCCTCGAATTGTACTTTTAATATCTGTACATAATTACTACTTTGTCATGTTTGAAATGTTTTCCTCCATCGGGTTTCACCCCTAACCCGTACCGCACTGCCTATCGGCCCTGCTTCCCTGTGATAGCAAAAGATGTGATACTATTTTTCCCCTGTTCAGTTGCATTAATTTATGCTTTGACTTATTACTTATTAGCTTCACATTATGATCTGTGATCCGCCCGGCACGAAAAGAGCCGCCTGAGCGAAGTTTGGACTCATGGTGGCGCTGTGTGAGGTACAGAATCATCTGTCCTCCATCTTGCGACCCCAACGGACATGCGCAGTCCGTTGGGGAAGCCAGACGTGCCGGCGGGTGCAGTGGGCGTGGCCACGCCTCACGGCGTCTGCGTCCGCATGCGCTGTGGATGCCTGGCGGCGCGCGCTCCACCCGGGGGGCCAGTCCTAGTGTATCCGTCCCTCCCTCACCACAATCAGCTGTTGTATCTCCTCCATCAACAGCTGATAGGTGGGGAGGGCTTTATATATTCGGCTCCAGCCCACACCAGGCGTCATCTGCTGCAGACAGGACGCTCTTGGTGCGAGGTGCTGTGACACTTGGTTAGTAACTTATCCCCTACCTATTGACATGGATCCCTATGTTGAAGTCACTGGTTGTAAACCCTGCCTGTTGCCTATCATACTATATTTGCTTCACCCGCTATCTACTATGTTCTGGGGCTTTCCCTTCTCTTATGATATGCTTGGTGATCCATCCTTCCTCATTGAAATCACTAGTCATTTATGCTATCTAGATGTTATACATCTTTCTTTTCTGCTTTCTTACCCACTATATTTTCTCTCTCTCTTTTTCCCTTTCCCCTCCCTCCTCTTGCTTTCCTCCCCCCTCTTTGTTCTTTCCCCTCCCCCTCCTTTCTGAACTGCCCCCCCCCCCCCCTTCCCCCTCTTCTACTTTCTGTTCTTTGCCTTCCTTCCCTTTCCTTTCCTTTCTCTTCCTCCCCCTCCCCCTCCTCTTCCCCCCCCCCCCCTTCTTTTCCTCCCCCTCTTTTCCTTCCCCCCCCCCCCCTTTTTCTCTTTCCCCCCCCCCCCCCTTCCCCTCCCCCCCTCCCTTCCCCTTCCCCCCCCCCCCCTTTCTCTTTCCCCCCCCTCCCCTGCCCCCCCCCCTTTTCTCTTCCCCCCCCCGCCCCCCCCCTCCCCCCCTCCCTCTCACCAACCAGGGTTTTAATATACTTCCCATTTCTATGTTGATTCTCCAGCTTTCTGAACCACATCTGATCCATATTTACCACCAGTTACTGCCCCCCATTATTGTAGGCGGACCAGGTAGGATACAGCTTTTGGATTCTCCATGTACTACTTTAATTATCCATATGTATGCACATCCTTACATATATATATATCTTCATGATTTACAGGATACACATTTGGCCCCAGTGTGACCTCAGATCTAAACTGTCATATGCCCGCTAACCTTGGGCCTTTCTTCCCACTGGAAGGAAGAATAAAACCACCCTATATATTTATACGTCTCTACTTCCACCTTGACAGTGGCTATGTGAATACTCCTGCTATACTTCACTAAAGGTCTACACACCACGACCAGGGAGCGTGTCCGATGGGCAGTGCGTCAACATATCTATGTTTCTTTTAATTCGTCCTGGAATGCACAACCTATATCCGTAGATACCAATGTAAGTGTAAACAGAGAAATGAATGTGTATGTATACAGACTCATACAACTATAGATTTTGTATTTACGTTCCTTTATTGTGCACTCATCATGTCTATGTTATACATATTATTTCCCATATAGAAAATTCTTGTTGCAAACCCTACAATCACCCCTGAAGAAGGAGGCATAAGTAACTCCGAAACGCGTCGGGTGCACATGTATTGGTATCAACTTCTATATTTATGGAAATGCATTCCTTGTTTTTAACTTTGTAACTATGTGATTCACTTGATTATTTTTTGTAACTAATAAACTGTTATCTACTTTACATACCTTTTTTTTTAAAATATTTTCTTAAAAAATGTGCCTTTAAAGTCCGCTAGGGGAACTCCTTTTTGCTCTAAATTCTATGTGTATTGTCGGCAATGCAATAGCCGCGGGTAGTTTTGAATGGATTTTTTCCTTCCAAATGTCATTTTGCTGTCAGACTGTTCTAAACACGGGAAACATGCACCCCTTTACAGGCATACTATAGACACCCCCCAGGTACGAAATTTAAAGGGATTTTACACTTTTATTGTTTGACTTTAAGCATTATTAAAATCACTGCTCCTGAAAAAACAGCCGCTTTTAAAACTTTTTTTTGCATTGATCCATGTCCACTGGGGCAGGACCCGGGTCCCCAAACACTTTTTATGACAATAACTTGCATATAAGCCTTTAAAATGAGCACTTTTGTTTATTCATGTTCGTGTCCCATAGACTTTAACGGTGTTCGCGTGTTCGAGCGAACTTTTTTCCTGTTCGCATGTTCTGGTGCGAACCGAACAGGGGGGTGTTCGGCTCATCCCTACTCATTGCCATGGTAACGGCGTGCTAGAAGCCGCCTAGCCAGCCTCTCTGAAACCTTCTAGTACAGCCGGTGGCAGCGGCGTGCTGGAAGCCATCTTTCCAGCCCTCCGGAATTCCCCAGGGATAACCTGGGGTAGAGGCTTGTGGGATTGCTGGAAATCTGGAAATTGACTGTGAGTATTAACCTGAGAAACGGGCTGGAGTTGCGGTCGCCAGAGGTCCCCCTGGAGAGTTACCCTGGGAGAGAAGACCAGCAATCTGAGGTAATATCTAGATAGCTGTATTAACCTCATGGCAGGACTATGATATGACATGCACTGGCTGCGGAAGTTTCTTTAATATACTTGTGAAGCGCCTGGTAAAGGAAAAAAAGGGGAGCTAGGCCTCCCTGGGTACTCCCTTGGGTTATTGTAAAGCTGGCTTAAAGAGCTTGCTGTGTCAAGACATGTGTTAAGATCCTTTTTGTATTTTAAGAAAAAAAAAAAGGAAAACCACAGATTACTGTAGAGGGTGGTTGTCTAGATTTCAGCTAGAGGAGTCACTGGGCAGGGAAAGTGTAAATGGGTACAATTCTGAAATATTAGCATTCAACCCTAACCCTGGAGTGAAACTTTCGACCGCTGGGATCGCACAGCTCCGTGACAAACACGCCCTACGGGAAATAAGGAGGTGTAGAGCGAAGAGAAGAAAAAAGGAGAGCAGTGCAGGAGAGAGAGGAAGGGCTGGGGGGCTGGTGTGTGGTGGTGAACATGCAAGGGCGCCCCCAAAGAGCGGCGGAATCAATGAAGCCAAGAGATAGATTAAAGTCTAGCTCTATCCAGAAGTACCCGAAGGAGGCAAATTCGGGAAGTCCAAAGAGCCCAGCGCAGGAAAGCAGACAGCAGGGAGGAAAGGATAAGAAAAAAGACCCAGGGAAGAATAAAGGCGCTCGCGGCGGATTATCCAGAGAAGAAGGGAAAGACCTTAGCCTTGAGGAGGAGAATATCATGGAATCTGTACCAAAAAAAACAAAAACCGAATTCTTAGAGATGTTTGCTAAGCTGGAAAATGTAATTAAATCTGAGATCCTAAATGTTAGAACTGATATGGGCTAAATTATATGTGGGTGGATAATTGCGCTAATATTAACCTCTCATGTGCATACCTAGGTATAATACCTATGTGTGTGAGAAATAATCACATATATAAATATACTGTATAAACATACACTATTGACATAAATTGCGAAGTATGATACCACAATGATCTTTAAAACCCAAAACTGCATAAATCATATGTGCATCACCAAATGTGTATTAAAGCAATTACAACCTAAAATTGCATAAAAACCTTAGTGCATTCAGTGCTAATATTTCTGCATAAACCATAAAAAAATATATTGTGCATCAACAATAAGTATTCAAATAAAATATAAATAATCAATAAAATATAAAAAGATCAAAATTCAATACATGAAAATGATAAGAACAAAAATTATTCAGTAGGTAAGTTCTAAATTAAGTTCGGAGCATTGGAACATGGAAAAAGTAAGTAATAAATGCTTGGATAGCAAATAAGGTAAGTGGAGTGCCAACAAAACTTATAACTCCAATAATGATAGTAGTAGCGAGTTCAATGCCACTTTTCACCTCTCCGTTCCCAGTAAGGTTTACACTGATTCTCCGCTTATTCTCATGCCATATAAAGAGAGACAGATCCATTGTGCAATAATCTCAGCAAGATGAATTAAAATGCAAGGATACTATGCTGTACTCACATATCCCCTGCTTGAAAAGATCGCGTATGGATTGTAATGATCAGCTGCATATAGCTCTGTATCACGGGCTTTTCGTTCGCCGCCAATGCTCACACACAGCTGTTGCTGGCAGTGTCACAGGCTCCTCCACGCGTTGCGTCACCGACACGTGACTTTATCAAGGGTGCCTCTGTCACAAGCCTGCTCTGCATTTATAGTGTGTGTTTTTGTGGCCATGGTTACCCTGGGAGTCAATGCGTCATCATTTCATTAGCGCTGTCTCCTTAGTAATCAAACACTCGTACCAGCCATCCTAATACAGCATGCTAACTTCTCTAATACATATCAGACATTTATTACAACATGTGTGAAAATAAAATTAAAATATAAAATCCTATGACAATCTAAAATAAAACCAATGGTAGTGACTACATAAAATCAGTACACTGGGGAAGCTCCCCCTACTGGGTAAACGCTGTAATTACATTTATACATCTATAACTCCACATATATAGATAAAATACATTAGAAGAATATTATACTATAAAATGAGAGTTAATGAAGTGAGTGGAAATAGTGGAGGAGGCTTCAGATAAACAAGACCGAGAAACAGCTGCATTAAAACAACAAATAAGGAATCTACAAATGGCCCAACGGGACATATTGTATAAAATAGAAAAGCAAGAAAATCAAAGTCGCAGACAAAATGTAAGATTGCGAGGCTTACCAGAACAACATGGCGAAGACCTGACCACCAAAATAAAAGCTATCTTCAATCCAATATTAGACAGAGGTCCTGACGAAGAATTAAAGATTGATCAGATCCATAGGATAAGGAAACCCCCAGGCGTCAGTGAAAATACACCTAGAGACGTTATTATCAGATTTCATCATTACGAAGACAAGGCAAGGATCTGGACCAATCTCAGAAGAGTTCAGCCGATAAAATTTGACGGGACAGTGGTCCAGATCTTTGCCGATATCTCGGCAGGGACCTTGTCCAGGAGACGTCAGTTAAGACCTCTGCTAGAAGTCCTGAAAAAGGCAAATTTAAAATACAGCTGGGGTTTCCCTACATCTCTGAACATTGTGAAAGCAGGTAGAACAGTCAGACTGAAACATATAGAGAACCTGCAGGATTTTTGTAGAGATTTGGATATCTCTGCCCCAGATATGCCCAATTAGGTAGAAGATGACCGGGAGTGATGTTAGGCGACAAATGGAGTAGATGTACATGAGTAAAAAAATCTGAAATATTGGACGGGGGATGGAACGGGGGAGGGGTGGGGATGTCCGGGGGAGGGGGGGTGCGTTAAGCATGAAAAGTTGATGGGCTTAAATCTTTTCGGCCACCCGCTGGCCCTGTTCCCCCCCGCATGAGCGGGGGGGAGCTACAGTGGCGTCCTGCTGTCGGAGTCACACCCCAAGAACTTTGGTTGGCAGGGGGGAGGAGGGGGGGAGGAGGGGGGGCGGGGCATGGGGTGGGAGGTCGGGGGGAGGGGATTGGGGTATGGGGGCTGGATGGGTGGGGAATCTGGTCCTGCAGAGGCTCCGTATAGGGATTCAAACAGCAACATGCGACATTACAAGGTAGTTCTATTTAAAGATTAAATGTCAGTGTTCACTTGTCTCACATATAATGTTAAAGGGTTGAACTCCCCTCTTAAGAGACACAAGGTGTTAAGAGAATTAGAGCAATTTAAGGCAGACGTGGTGTTTCTTCAGGAGACCCACCTCTGACAGGACACACATGTCAGATTATTCTCCAATTCCTTCCCCAATTGGTTCTATAGTGACTCCCCTACCAAGAGGGCCAAAGGGGTGGCAATTGGGTTCTCAAAAAGGACCAAGTTTGCGCTCTTGGAGAGGAGCGCAGATATGGAGGGTCGCTACCTCTTTTTGAAGGTGAGGGTGGGTGAAAGGGTTCTTACCCTGGCAAATGTTTATAGCCCTAATAGAAATTCAACCGAATTCCTGTCTCAGGTCCTGAACAAACTGATGGATTTCAGGGCAGGTGAGGTGATTTTGGCAGGAGATCTTAATTTTTGCTTAGATCCAACATTGGATAGTACTTCTAGTTCACAGGGAGTGGGTAGGAAACTCTTAAAAAAAAAAAAGGACAGAAATTGCATAGTTGCCATATGATTGACGCATGGAGAGCATGCGAAGGAAAGGGACTACACTTTCTTTTCTTCAGTCCACAGGTCTTCTTCAAGGCTCGATTATTTTATGGTGGATCATAGGTTATTAGAACACGTTAAGGAGATGAAGATTGGAGTCACCACGCTGTCCGACCACGCCCCTGTCATGATGAAAGTGGGGATCCCGGGACATCGGGGGTCCCCATTTTCATGGCGCTTGGATGAAAAGCTCATTGAGAATCCTAGTGTCAGCAGTAAGATACAGGAAGAAATCAATGGGTTTTTCTCGATAAATGATACCGGTAAGCTACCTGGATCAGTCCTGTGGGAGGCTTTAAAAGCATATTAAAGGGGCATTCCGATTTCATTAGGGGCCAAGGAGAAAAAAAGTACAAAAAGGAAAACAGAACTTATAGAAGAAATTCATCAGCTCGAACAGTTACATAAGGCTGCTAGCAGTAGTCATAACTTACTCCTACATCAACTAATTATAAAAAGAGAAGAACTAAAAGATTTAATGGAGATTGATTCCAAGCGCATTCTAAATAAAAACCTAAAAGATAGATTTAGATGGAGTAATAAGGTGGTGAAGCATCTGGCAACAGTTTTGAAAAAGAAAAGGGGGATCAACTTTATAGATGGGATCCAAAATAAAAAGGGGGTACTAAAATATACTTCAAGAGACATAGAAAAATTCCGGAGTTACTTGTCATCCCTCTATAAGGTTAGGCAAGGTGGGTTAGATACCCTGGAAAGAGAGGAAAAAATTGGATGAGTTTATAAGGGAGGCAGGTTTACCAAGCCTCTCGGACAGCGATGCAAAAGAACTAGAGAGTCCGATCACTGTAGAAGAGGTCAAGAGGGCCTTGAATGCATCTCCCTCTGGAAAGAGTCCAGGGCCAGATGGTTTTACTTCCTATTTTTACAAAAAATTTAAGGAGTCCCTGATCCCCAAGCTTTGTCAGATTTGGAATAGGTTAGGGGGACAGGAAGAGTTATGCGAGGGGGCACTGACGGGGTCAGTAACTCTAATACCAAAAGAAGGGAAAGATAGCTCGCTGTGTTCGAGCTATAGGCCGATAGCACTGCTCAACGCAGATATTAAATTATACGCCAAGGTATTAGCCAGCAGATTAAAGGATAAAATGTCGTACTGGATTCATCTAGATCAGACCGGTTTTTTACCGGGGAGAGAGGGGAGGGACAATGGCGTTGGGTCGCTCCTGGTAAAAGAGGCAATGAAAACAGGGGGGACCCCCGGTCTACTTCTGTCGATTGATGCAGAGAAAGCCTTCGACAGAGTAGACTGGGGGTTCATGCTGAGGACGCTGAGGGTAGTCGGTCTGGGTGGTACCATGTTGAACTGGATTAAAGCATTGTTTAAATCTCCCTCGGCATTTGTCAGGGTGAATGGTACACCATCGGCAGAGTTCACGATGGAAAACAGGACCAGGCAGGGCTGTCCCCCCTTCTGTTTGTTTTAACCTTAGAACCCTTACTAGCCTTGATTCTAAAGAATCCGGACATATGCGGATGTGTGGTGGAGGGTGACGTACACAAGCTCTAGGCGGTCGCAGATGATGTATTGTTTTACATCGTTAAACCGAGGATTTCACTTCCCAACCTTCTGGCTACTCTGAGGAGATATGGGAAGTTATCGAATTATAAGGTCAACCTTAGCAAATCAGTTGTTCTAAACATCAATATCGATGGACAAGAAGCAACTAAACTTAAGGAAAATTTCCATTTTCCGTGGAGCAAAAAAATTAGCTATCTGGGAGTTACATTAGCAAATTCCTTAAGGAAATTGTACCTATTAAATTTCATTCCTCTCCTCGACGAGATCAAGTATGAAACAAGAAAAGGTATGCATCTTCCGATCTCTTGGATCGGACGAGTAAATACTGTTAAAATGACCCTGGCCCCGAAGATCCTGTATAAAATGCAGCTTCTCCCAATCCTGTTAGCGCAGACTTTTTTTAGGGTATTGAACAATATTTTTACTAGATTCATATGGAAAAATAAGAAGCCTCGGGTTGCCTACAAGGTCCTGAGTAGGGATAAAGCACAGGGTGGTTTGGCTCTTCCAGACTTTAAAAAATATCACAGAGCGATAGTACTATCACGGGTGTTAGATTGGGGAAGGGAACTGATAGATAAAAGATGGGTAAGCTTAGAAAAAGATATGGGTAATGCAAAACATCACCAATTAATTTGGAATCCCCCACACTTTAGGAAGCTAGGTCCAAATGCACATATCATAACACGTTACACTTTAAAGATTTGGGATCAGTTACATAAACAAAATGCTTGGGAGTTTAATTCACCATTTATTTATTTAAAAGATAATGAGTTTTTTCCGCCAGGGTTGAGGGAAGTGGGAGGGAATTGGATAAAAAATAATGACACACAATTGATGGATATTATGAAAAACGGTAAAATTGTCACTTTTCAGGAGTTAAACCTACTCAAAGACCTAATGAAAATAGACACATGGCGATATAACCAGCTTGTGCTCTTTATTAAAAGCCTCCCCGGTCCCATTAGAGATAAGAACCTCAGCTCTTTGGAGAAATTGTTCTCGAAGAATAGAGCTATAAGGAAAACAAAAGAATTATACAAAATAGTGCGGGAAGAGGGTGAAGCAGTGAAACCGTTATATTTCAACAAATGGGAATCCGAATTGGGACCTTTATCCAGCGGAGTAACTTGGGAGGCCATCCTAAACGCAACACATAAATCAGCAGTAGACACGAGAATGATAGAATCAAATTATAAATGCTTAGCCAGATGGTACATGACACCAGATAGAATAAATAAGATGTAACCGGAATTTCCTGGAAACTGTTGGAGGGGGTGCTCCATCAGGGGAACAATGGCCCACCTCTGGTGGGAGTGCCCAATTATTAAAAAATTCTGGCAGGATGTGCTAAAGATAACACAGGAGATAATGGGTACTGAGATCAAGGAGGACCTTTGGGTGTGTTTGTTCCATGGGACTGAAGGTCATATTAGTAAGTATAATGTATCTTTAACTCCGGTATTACTAAATGCGGCAAAAAGTTTAATACCAAAAAAATGGCAAGAGGTTGAGGGCCCAAGCATTCGTGATTGGTTAATAAGGGTCAATGAAACTTCTTAGAGGCGGGCGAGGTTGAAGATACTAGGCTAGAGATAGAGGAGGATCTGGATGGAGCAAAGTGGGCAAAGTGGATATCCTTCAAAAAAACAGGGAGATTCGCCGAGAAGTTCATGTGATGAATGCATGCTTTACTGGGAGCACGTCTGTAGGGTGGGGGTGGGTTGGGGATGGGCTGGGGGGGGAGGTGGGTTGGGGCATGGGAATTTAAGCTGTATACTGGGGCGTAGTGTTAGTTGAGGGATTTTTAAACTTTTGTAAAGCATAAATAAAGATTTCCTAAAATGAATAAAATTGAATAAAAAAGTCATGTTTCTGCTACTATGATGTGACGATAAGGAGACGGGAAAAAAATGAGCCATAAATGGTGATTTAAATCCTCTCAATGTAAACGCTGATGTAGCAAAAAAAAAAAAAAAAAAAAGAATAAAGATCACGATTCTCTCACGATTCTCGCGGCGTAAAATCTTTCACACTATTCAAAAAAAAATTGGGGCTAACTTTACTGTTATTTTTTTCCCCAAAAAAATTGCATTTGAAAGATCGCTGCGCAAATACAGTGCGACATAAAATATTGCAACAACCACCATTTTATTCTCTAGGGTCTCTTCTAAATTATATATATATATATATATATATATATATATATATACTGTGTTTATTGGCATATAACACACACTTTTTTCCCCTTAAAATCAGGGGGAAACTGTGGGTGCGTGTTATACGCGATCCCCCTCCGATTGTGAGCCTTTTGGCGGCTTTTGGCTTTACTTGGTGGCTTTCGGCCATTCTCAGCGGCTCTCGCAGTCCCGCGTGAGCCGCCGAAAGCCGCCAAGAATGTCAGAGAGCCCCTGAGAACGGCGGCGCCATTTTTAAACGTCAAATTTCTGCAAACTACACAGGGCAAGGCTGCAATGGGGGACAAGGCTGCAGATGGACACTGATGAGGCTGCATTGATGGGCATTTAAATGTAAGTTTTTTTTCCTTAAACTTCCCTCCTAAACTTGGGGTGCGTGTTATACGCCGATAAATACGGTGTGTATATATATTAATGTTTGGGGGTTCTAAGTAATTTTCTAGGAAAAAAAAATGATTTTAAAGTGGTGTTCCCATTTAAAAAAAAAAAAAATTAAAAGTCAGCAGCTACAAATACTGCAACTGCTGACTTTTAATAATCGGACACTTACCTGTCCCAGGGTCCAGGGATGCGGGGGATCGAAGCCCCGCTCGTCTCACCCTCCGTTCGGTGGCGCCAGCATTGTAACTGTGGGTGCCCGGCTGATTGGCCGCGCAATCATCTGGGACCTGTCATGTGTCCCAGATGATTGACAAGAGGGAGGGGGCAGAGCTGTGAGCCCTTCCTGTGCCGAGGGGAAATGATGTCAAGAGCCCAGGCACTGAAGGAGGCAGACTACGAGGGACCCCCTAGCAACAGCCATTTAGAGGTGAGTAAAAAAAAAAAATAACATTTCCAAATGTTTTTTTTTTATTTTTTTTAGGCACATTCATGATTTTTTTTTTTTTTTTTGGGTGGAACGCCACTTTAACTTGAAACCAACAAATGTCAGAAAAAGATTGTGTTTAAGTGGTTAAGCTTTCCTCATTTACACACCAAAGTTGATGTAAAGGACAAATTGTTACAATGTTTAGACTTCAGTTCCACTGATAAAGTATGTTGTGATACTTGGCAGACTGCCCGGATTTTACAGCTGTGGCTTCAGCAGAGCAGAGAGAATTCTCTGCGTAGAAAGATCGGGAAATGCTTTGTCAAGATCGCAGCGGGAAAAAAAATCGCAATAACGATTCTTGACGATTAATCGTGCAGCTCTATGATGAGGTCTCTAATGTATCTAAGTGCCTGATAGAACAAAGAAAAGTGAGGAAGAGACACAATCTCAAAGGGACAGGATGTCATCCAGGGGCAGCTGGCAGAAAAGTGGAGAAAACAGCCGCCCTAATGGACTGGATGGCAGAGCTCCACAGGTTCAGGGCACACTTACCCCCTGCCCCAGTCCACTCCCCAGAGCTCGGCTCTATGCTCCTTTTTTCAGCATGTGCACTGCAAACTAGGGGTGCACCGAATGGAAATATTGGTGCCTAAACTGAAAATGAAGGATGCACTAGGCCGAAAACCGATACCGAAAATGACGACCGTTTTTAAAAAATATTTTTATATATATTTTATAAATATATTTATAATTGTATTATATTCAACTTTTTAACCAATTCCCGACTGGCTCACGCAGATATACTGCGGCAGAATGGCTCCCCTGAGCGAAATCCCATATGGGTACGTCCTTCTCTTTTTTGGCCACCAGAGGGCGCCCCGCGGCCGCTGAACAGTGGGTAACCCGATGCGTGTGGCCAGCGGGGCACGATCGCCTCCAGCCACGCGCGATCGCGCACATGAGCATCAGCACGGGAATTTGTGTGTTTAAACACACAAATCCCTGTGCTGTCAGGGAAGAGGAAACATATTGTTTGTTCCTTGTCACTCCCATCCCCACACAGTTAGAAATATCTCCCTAGGGAACACAGTTAACCCCTTGATCGCCCCCTAGTGTTAACCCCTTCTCTGCCAGTGTCATTTATATAGTAATCGGGGCATTTTTATAGTGCAAAAAATAATACCCGCAGAGGTGATCAAATATCACCAAAAGAAAGCTCTATTTGTGGGAAAAAACAGACGTCAATTTTGTTTGTGTACAGTGTCGCACGACCGCGCAATTGTCAGTTAAAGCGACGCAGTGCCGTATCGCAAAAAATGGCCTGGTCATTAAGGGGGAAAATCCTCAGATCCTTAAGTGGTTAAGCTGCAATGTCAGCAGATGGGGGGTGTTTACATGATGCGGTCGCACTCACAGCAAAAATGTTCTGACGTGTCGCACTTGGTAGGCGGCCCACCAAACGCGACGAGTTCAATCAAACGAGGAAACGCTGCAAATGCCCCACAACTGCGTGCGATGCATAAATCTGCGGCACTTTTTTGAGAGCCAGTTATGGAGTTAAAGCAGGTGTGAGGAGGTGTCACATGGCCTCCTCGCCACCTGTCAAACAGTCTGAGCCCGGGTTTTCACTATAATGCGCTGCGGATCGCACAGGAACGCTGTGCGTCCCTGTTCCCCGTTTCAGGGACGAATCAGGGCCGATTCTATGCCTGAATTCGGCCCTGAAATGGAGCCAAAGATGCACAGCGTTTTTGTGCAGTGCGCTCCGCAGCCGCCCCGGAGATATGTGAACCGGCTCCATAGGGAGCCAGTCACATTCTCCTACTATGCGAATTGGATGTGGGGAAACGCACATCTAATTCGCATAGGTGTGAACCCGGGCTAAATGAGGATTGCTTTTTTTCTGGAGAGGCCTAATTTTTGCCACGGACTTGAAGAGAAGCATTGCAACCACAGCATGTGACCATCCCGGTCCCCTGCCATTGCAGTTTGAGGAAGTGGTGGCATTGGGGACACTAAAAATGTGGCGTTTTTAACCACTTAATGACCAGGCCTATTTCTGACATTTGTTTACAAGTTAAAATCAGTTTTTTTTTCCTAGAAAATTACTTAGAACCCCCAAACATTATATATTTTTAGCAGAGACGCTAGAGAATAAAATGGAGATCGTTGCAATACTTTGTCGCACTGTATTTGCGCAGCGGTCTTACAAACACCATTTTCTTAGGAAAAAATACACTTTTTTTGCATTAAAAAAATAAGAACACAGTAACAGTAGCCCAATTTTTTTGTATAATATGAAAGATAACGTTTCGCCGATTTTAAATTGTTACCTAACAACATGTCATGCTTTAAAATTGCGCATGCTCGTGGAATGGGGACAAACTACGGTACTTAAAAATCTCTATAGGCTACGCTTTAAAAAATTTTACAGGTTACCAGTTTAGAGTTAGAGGAGGTCTAGCACTAGAATTATTGCTCTCGCTCTAACATTCGCAGCGATACCTCACATGTGTGGTTTGAACACCGTTTACATATGTGTGGCGCTACTTGCGTATGCGTTCGCTTCTGCGAGTAAGCTTGGAGGGACGGGGCGCTTAAATAATTTTTTTTTCTTATTTATTCTGCTTTTTTTTTTTAAACTATCCCATTTAAAAAAAAATAATAATTTTGATCATTGTTATTCCCATTACAAGGAATGTAAACATCCCTTGTAATTGAAATAAGCAGGACAGGGTCTCTTTTAATGCGAGATCTGGGGTAAAAAAGACCTCAAATCTCACATTTAAACTTAAAGGGGTTATAAACTCTCGTGTTTTTTTCACCTTGAGGCATCCTATGCATTAAGGTGAAAAAAATTCTGAGGCTGACCAGCCCCCCAGCCCCCCCCCCCCCCCCCCGTTTCATACACCTGAGCCGGTTCGTTCCCACACCGGAGAGCTCTACCTCTCTGGCCGGGGTTCTCGGCTCTTGATTGGATAGATTGATAGCAGCGCAGCCATTGGCTCCCGCTGCTGTCATTCAAATCCAATGACGCGGGTGCTGGGGGGCAGGGCCGAGTCCGGAATTCTGTATCTATGCACACAAATGCTGGATTCGGGAGCGCGCCCGCATGGTAACCCCAAGGGAGAGCGCTTCTCCCAGGAGGTTTACCGATGCGAGGAGGAGCCGTGAGCTCTACCGGGGGACCCCAGAAGACGATGATCGGGGCCACACTGTGCAAAACAAACTGCACAGTGGAGGTAAGTATGATATGTTTGTTATTTAAAAAAAAAAACAAAAAAAAACGAGGGTTTACAACAACTGTTAAAAGCAAAAAAAAAAAGGGCCCTTTAAGGCCGGAGGGTGGAAGTGATGTTTGACGTGGCTCCAGTCCTCCAAGGGCATAGATGGCCCTCACTCTACTTCCAACTTCCTGCCTATCACTCCAGGGGAACAGATCGTTTTCCCCCCTTTACCTCCGGCTCCAGTAACCAGGGGGCACCTCTCCCGCCGCCTATAAAAGTGATCTTGTGGCAAATCCACTGCTGGGACAACTTTTATCAGACGCGGGATCGCCTGCTGTTTAAAATAATACTGGGGTATGCCATAGACACGGTATTTAATCCTTATGTTATTCGGTTGCAGCTGAAGCACCTCAGTCTCAATGGCCCACACCTCCCACAATGGATCTTCATTTGCTTACTCACGGCTCGAAGGATTATCTTCAACCTCCCTCCACCACGGAGGTAAAGAAGGAATTGAAACTACAGTGCCTTGAAAAAGTAATCGTACCCCTTGAAATTTTCCACATTTTTGTCATGGAATCTGTTGGTATTGTGACTTGGGTCACACCTAACACATAAGATTGGACTTTGTTCCAGAATGTAGCTATACATGGGCATGTCCATAAACAATGATACAGTGTTGGCCTGGTTTCCTTACATAGTGGTTTGGGAAGGAATAGGGTATAAAAGCCCTATGGAGCAATTTAAATTGGGTTTCCCTCCAGGATTCATTGGTGTTAGTTTCAAAGTCATTTTGTATCCTCTCTGTAGTTGGTGAGGAAGGTTGTCTAGAGGAATGTCTTTTCCCCAGGCTTTTGAAGCTGTGTACTCCAGTGGATTGGTATAGAAAGGTATGAGAGGATTATAGACCTCCAGCTGTAGAAATAGTCCGCGCTGCAATGAGTTTGTCTATAAGAGTAGATTGGAATCTGAGATGTGATTTTGGACAGATTTTGTTGATGAAGGTTAAAAGCTGCATGACATGGAAGATGTGTTGGTCCGGAAGATCGAAATCAGATGCAATTGTTTGGTAGGATATAAGAAGTCCCTTGACTGTGTCATAAAGAGAGACCACGTTCGTTAGGCCTTTTAGCTTCCATGTGTTGAATGCTTTATGGTGGGTGGTCTGTGGTAGCATGGGGTTGCCAAGTATCGGTAGAGGGGATTAAACGTGTAGAGAGACCCCCAAGCGCTTCCTGGCGTCCCTCCATGCAATGACTGTGTCCTGAATGAGTACATTTTGTTGGAGGTTAGGTGGTAGTGATTTTAAGTTGCTATGAAGGATAAATGGTAGATGGTATGGATGTGCCATTGCCGACTCCACCAAAAAGTTAGTGAACTTTGATCATGGAACTAACCAGTCTAATCTTAGATGAAGTAAGCAAGATAAATTATACAATCTAATAAAAGGGAGACCTGCCTCTCTTTCACTCTTCGGGAGATATAGTTTTCTTATTGCGATGCAAGGTCTTTTACGGTGCCACAGGAAGGCCGAAAAAGCTCTATTGATCTTTTTAATGTCCTTATGCTTGATTAGTATTGGCATTGTTTGTTTGCATTGGGTACAACAGACGTGAGAAGCTGACCATCTTATAGAGGTGGCATCTCTCCGAGGAGCGATAATGGAAGGTCCATCCATCCTTCCAGTTTGCTGATTATTTTGGATATCAGAGGAGGATAGTTCAGCTGATAGATGAGGGTTCTCAGCCTAAGTATGTGATGGGGAAGGGTGAAGAGGTCATCCAGAGGCTTTTGCCACTCTTGCAGAGAGGTAGCACCTTACTTTTGGTAGAGTTTAATTTTTAGTCCTGAGCAGGAATGGAAAGTAGTGAAGGTATGTTGAATTAAAGGGATATCTACCTGGGGATTAGCAGTAAAAATCAGAATGTCATCTGCAAAGAGGTTAAAAAGTAATGGTGATGGGGGGCAGCCCTGACGTGTACCCTTGTGGAGGGGGGATAGGGTCTGAAATATGTCCTTCCGCCACTACCCTGGTAGAGGGAGACGACTAGAGACTATATATTAAGTGTGTAAAGGAGCCTAGGAAGCCAAACCTTTCGAGGACAAGTGCCAACCTTTTAAAGCTGACATTGTCGAAAGCCTTTTCGGCATCTAAAGTGACAATGGCTACAGTGCCTTGAAAAAGTATTCATATCCCTTGAAATGTTCCACATTTTGTCATGTTACAACCAAAAATGTAAATGTATTCTATTGGAATTTTATGTGATAGACCAACACAAAGTGGCACATAATTGTGAAGTGGAAGGAAAATGATAAATGGTTCAACATTTTTTACAAATAAATATGTGAAAAGTGTGGGGGGCATTTGTATTCAGCCCCCCGGAGTCAATACTTTGTAGAACCACCTTTCGCTGCAATTACAGCTGCAAGTCTTTTTGGGGATGTCTCTACCAGCTTTGCACATCTAGAGAGTGACTTTTTTGCCCATTCTTTTTTTAAAAATAGCTCAAGCTCTGTCAGATTGGATGGAGATCATCTGTGAACAGCAATTTTCAAGTCTTTGCACAGATTCTCAATGGGATTTAGGTCTGGACTGTGACTGGGCCATTCTAACACATGGATATGCTTTGATCTAAACCATTCCATTGTAGTTCTGGCTGTATGTTTGTTTAGGGTCATTGTCCTGGTGGAAGGTGAACCTCCGCCGCAGTCTCAAATCTTCTACAGACTCTAATGCCGCATACACACGAGCGGACTTTCCGGCATACTTGGTCCGGCGGACCAGAGTCCGCAGCACAATCCGACCGTGTGTAGGCTTCGGCTGACTTTTTTTCCCCAAATGTCCCCCGTACCTAGATTTGAAGCATGCTTCAAATCTTGGTCCGCTGGACTCAGTTCCTGACAGGAAAGCCCGTTCGTCTGTATGCTGGTCCGACGGACCAGATACGACGCAAGGGCAGGGTACTGCCTCTTGCACTCGCTGCAATAGGTAAAAAAATGTTCCTATTGTGGCGAGTACGGGGCATCCCAGGCCCTTAGGTCTGGTATGGATCTTAGGGGAACCCCCTACGCCGAAAAAACGGCGTGGGGTCCCCCCTAAAATCCATGAAAGACCCTGATCCGAGCACGCAGGCCGGTCAGGAAGGGGGGTGGGGATGAGCGAGCGCCCCCCCCTCCTGAACCGTACCAGGCCGCATGCCCTCAACATGGGGGGGTGGGTGCTTTGGAGGAGGGGTGCCCTGCGGGGCCCCCCCACCACAAAGCACCTTGTCCCCATGTTGATGAGGACAAGGGCCTCTTCCCGACAACCCTGGCCGTTGGTTGTCGGGGTCTGTGGGCGGGGGGGCTTATCAGAATCCGGGAGCCCCCTATAATAAGAGGGCCCCCAGATCCCGGCCCCCCACCCTATGTGAATGAGTATGCGGTACATGGTACCCCTACCCATTCACCTAGAGAAAAAGTGTCAATAATAAAACACACTACACCGGGGACGGTGGGACTGTTACGTTTTAGGGGGCTTGGTCACTGGGTGATGTCACCCATCACCCAGTGACCACGCCCCCTAAAACTTCACAGTCCCAGCATGCCCAGGGACTGTGACAGCATAAGGGGGCGGGGTCTCCGCCTATGTAAGTCACATCGGAGCGCTCAGAAAGCATTCCAGTTGGAGAGACCGTCGTGTCAACATCGGAAGAAGAGAAGAAGCCAAGAAGCCCAGAAGCCAGAAGTCCGGGCCTCCGCTGGCAAGAGAGCGGCATGAAGATAGCGGAGGAGCCGGCAGAAGAACTGGAACACCGGGAGAAGAGGCCAGAGAGAGCGGAGAAGAACCAACCGGACGCCGGGAGAAGAGAAACCGGAGGGACCCCCGAAGTCGGGAGAAGACCCCAGGCTGTCTAATAAATTACTTTAAAAACTTGTGTAGTGTGTTTTATTATTGACGCTTTTTCCCTAGGTGAATGGGTAGGGGTACCATGTACCCCATACTCATTCACATGGGGTGGGGGGCCGGGATCTGGGGGCCCTCTTATTATAGGGAGCTCCCGAATTCCGATAAGCCCTCCACCCACAGACCCCGACAACCAACGGCCAGGGTTGTCGGGAAGAGGCCCTTGTCCTCATCAACATGGGGACAAGGTGCTTTGTTGAGGGCATGCGGCCTGGTACGGTTCAGGAGCGGGGGGGCGCTCGCTCATCCCCACCCCCCTTCCTGACCGGCCGGGCTGCGTGCTCGGATCGGGGTCTGGTATGGATTTTAGGGGGGACCCCATGCCGTTTTTTCAGTGTAGGGGGTTCCCCTTAAGATCCATACCAGACCTAAGGGCCTGGGATGCCCCGCGACGGGGCTCGCAAGGTGTCAATCTCGCCAATAAAAGCGGCGAGATTGACTTCCTTTTCTAGTCCCATCGTACCCAAGTCATGTTCAAAATGAACGGACTTGTCCGTGTGTGGGCAAGTCTGTTCATTCTGAAAGTCCGCCATAACTCCGGCTAAAGTCCGTCGGAAAGACGGGCGTACCTAGCCTGCCGGAAAGTCCGGTCGTGTGTAGTCAAGTTCGTCCATTCAGGTAGTCCCCCGGAAAGTCCGGCAGAAAGACCGTCGGACCAAGTCTGCTGGAAAGTCCGCTCATGTGTACGAGGCGCAACAGGCTTTCGTCTAAGATTGCCCTGTATTTGGCTCCATCCATCTTTGCATCAACACTGACCAGCTTCCCTGTCCCTGCTGAAGAAAAGCTTCCCCACAACATGATGCTGCCACCATCATGTTTCACGGTGGGGATGGTGTGTTCAGAGCGATGTGCAGTGTTGGTTTTCTGCCACACATAGCTTTTTGCTTTAAGGCCAAAAAGTTCAATTTTGGTCTCGCCTGACCAGAACACCTTCTTCCATATGTTTGCTGTGTCCTCCACATGGCTTTTCGTAAACTGCAACCAGGACTTCTTATGGCTTTCTTTCAACAATGGCTTTCATCTTACCAATCTTCCATAAAGGCCAGATTTGTGGAGTGCACAACCAATAGTTGTCCTGTGGACAGACTCTCCCACCTGAGCTGTGGATCTCTGCAGCTCCTCCAGAGTTACCATGGGTCTCTTGGCTGCTTTTCTCTGAGGGCTGAGGGCTTCACGGAACAGTTGTTTTTATACTGAGATTAAATTGCACACAGGTGGACTCTATTTACTAATTAGGTGACTTCTGAGGGCAATTGGTTCAACTACATTCTAGTTAGGGGTATCAGAGTAAAGGGAAAAGAAGAAAAAAGAGAGCGCACCAGCCTAGTGCATTATCCTTGACAGATTTATTTAATTAAAAACAAGATAAAAACTACTCACAAAAGTCGAAGAAAAAATCGCATAGTAATAGCACAGAGGCAATTATTCCAGTGGTAGCAGTTTTCCAGGTCCCAGGAAGGAGGCATACGGACTACTGCTGGCTAACGCGTTTCAAAGGTTACCCTTCTTCATCAGAGCCTCTGATGGCTCTGATGAAGAAGGGTAACCTTCGAAACGCGTTAGCCAGCAGTAGTCCGTATGCCTCCTTCCTGGGACCTGGAAAACTGCTACCACTGGAATAATTGCCTCTGTGCTATTACTATGCGATTTTTTTCTTCGACTTTTGTGAGTAGTTTTTATCTTGTTTTTAATTAAATAAATCTGTCAAGGATAATGCACTAGGCTGGTGCGCTCTCTTTTTTCTTCTTTTCTTTTAACACTAGGACAATCCCATCCTTTGAGAGCAGCAAAGCCGAAATCCATAGTCCTTCTTGAACCCTTGGGACTTTTTAGCCAACACACCTGTGCGCAAGAGTATTTTTTGCTTCGTCTTTTTATCAGAGTAAAGGGGGCTGATTACAAAGCACGCCACACTTTTCACATATTTATTTGTAAAAAAATGTGATAACCATTTATTTTCCTTCCACTTCACAATTATGTGCCACTTTGTGTTGGTCTATCACATAAAATCCCAATAAAATACATTTACATTTTTGGTTGCGAACATAAGTAGGATCCTGCCAGTGAGAGGAAAACAAGAATCATGTGGACTAAAGCTCATAGGACCAAGAGGTTGAAGGTAAGGAAAGTCACCCAAATCTGTTTGCCCCGTTGGAGTGTGTAACCCGCAGGCGCTTGGGGGGGGGGGGGGGGTCTTTACTGGGTCTGTGTTGCTCCCTTGGTTCTGTGAGCGATTTTTCCGTATGTGGGGCACAACACCCTGGGAGTTGCAGCAGGGGGCAAAGACAGGATTCCACTTCAGCTGGAGTGTAAAACGTTAGTTGGTCTCCATTTGGGGCTTGTAGTCGCAGCGTGGCAGGGTATGCAAGCGTGCAACAGAGGCCCTGTTTGAAAAGTTCTGCAAATACTGGTTGGAATTCTTTTATCCTCCGGGAGACCTCTGAGTAGTCGGCGAAAACCAGAAGGCTGTACTGTGTCTATTTTAACCGTGCATGTCTTGCGGAATGTTTGAAGGATAGCCAGTCTGTCAGCAAAACTTAAGTATTTGGCTATCACTGGCCTGGGTGACTTGCGGTTTGAAGCTGGCGCTCCCATTCAATGTGGTCGTTCAGCTACACATTGATCTGACAGATATAGGGCCTACGAGAATCACAGAGGTTCTGCAAGATCTGTTTTCAAGGTCTTATAGGGCATACACACGGTCGGACTTTGTTCGGACATTCCGACAACAAAATCCTAGGATTTTTTCCGACGGATGTTGGCTCGAACTTTTTTTGTCTACACACGGTCGCAAAGTTGTCGGAATTTCCGATCGACAACCACGCGGTCACGTATACCACGTACGACGAGACTAGAAAAGGCCGGTTCAGAACCAAGCGCGGCACCCTTTGGGCTCCTTTTGCTAATCTCGTGTTAGTAAAAGTTTGGTGAGAGACGATTCGTGCTTTTTCAGACTCGTGGCTTTCAGATCGTTTTCTGCCGTTCAGTTTGTGCTTGTGGGTTTGTATCTGCTCTTCAGTGCGTGCAGCAAGTTCCGTGTGACTTTAGGTAGTCATTGTATTCTTGTTCGTTCGTTACTGGTTTTCAGGTCGCTCTTCACAGGCCTTGCTGTTCTTCAGTGCGTTCTGTTACTTCGTTCTGAGCAGCCGACGTTTTCTAGCCATGTTTCGTATGCGTACTCCTCGTAGAGTTCGTGCTGTGCGGGGGCTTGGTGTTGGGGTCCTGACCTTGACACAAGTCCAGTCCATGAACAGGGTGGGGAGGAGTTCATGGACCAAGAATTGGTTGCTTCAGCGTGACCAGTTCTCTCATATGCCTTTGCTCCGTGAGATCCGTGAGAATAATCCTGATGATTTCAGGAACTTTCTCAGGATGACGGACCCCGTGTTTCACCGTCTGTTGGCTTCGCTGATACCCTATATCAGCAGGCAGGATACCTGCATGAGGCAAGCCATCACTCCGGAGCAGAGGTTGGTCGCTACCCTGTGGTATTTGGCCACAGGGAGAAGCCTGCAGGACTTGAAGTTCTCGACAGGCATCTCCCCCCAGGCTCTGGGTATCATCATCCCAGAGACCTGTTCAGCCATCATCCAGGTCCTGCAGAAGGAGTATATGAAGGTAAGATTTTTATCCTTTTAATATCACATTTTATTGTATTGAATGTTTGATAATATCTTGTATTTCTTTCCTCATTCCCTAATTACCATGATTGGAATATGCTGTGAATGTCCCCTTTGTTCTCAGGCATGCTGGATTTTTATGTAATTATTATTTTAGGTCCTTCATACATATTTGCCCTTCAATAACCTCCCCAGCATGGTGTCTCCTGCCCTATATTCACCTCATGTAGTCACTTAACAATGTATTTTATCAGCTCCATAGTAGTGCTTTACCCCAAACACCCCCTAAAATGTTTGGAAATGTTATTTTTGATTTAAATTCAGGCAGAGTGGCAGAGGCTTTTTTTTGTGGTGTCCCCAAATAATTTTTAGTAACCCTCCCTCCCCCAACTGCTAAGTCAGCTGATCCCAATTCTCTATCTATCCTCAATCATCTATCTGCTGATTTTGCCAAACCCATACACACTATACCCATCTCTTTACTGGTCAGATTTATGGATGAATTCCCCAAAGCATGTAGTGCAAGGGCCTGCCTGTATACTTTACAATGGTACTGTTTAAAGTTTTTGTATCCTATTATTATCTTGACAGGTAATAGCAGAATGTCCAAATTTCCTCAAATGTGTACAGTGTGTATTTATATCTTTGTATTATGACACTTCTTACCTGTCCAGTGGGCTGCCAATAGTGTAACTAAGGAGGGGCTGTTCAAAGTAATACCGATTATTTAGGCATTCATCTCTCAATGAAGTGAAGAGGGTTACCTGTCCAAGATTTCCACACACCCCCTATAATGTTAGAAATGGCCCATGAGAGGGGGGGAGGGGGAATATGATAGGTGTACCTTATACTTTGGCCTTGTTAAATTCCCCTTACTAAATGCTATCTGGAGGTTGCCCCATAATGTTTGTGTCTAATCTGCTTGCCATGTTTCTGTGAAAAAATAGTAATGTTTATTGTTTTTTCCTTAACAGTTTCCTTCCACGCCACAGGAATGGCAGACTGTGGCCTCCCACTTTGCCCAGCGGTGGGACTTTCCTAACTGCGGAGGGGCAATTGATGGGAAACACGTCCACATCATCCCACCACCCAACTCGGGGTCGTACTATTATAATTACAAGGGGTTCAATAGTATAGTGATGTTGGCGGTGGTGTCGGCTAATTACGACTTCTTGTATGTGGACGTGGGGAAGAATGGCCGGATGTCCGATGGTGGAGTCATCTCCCAGACGGAGTTCTACAGGCGTCTCCAGAATGGCAGCTTGGACTTGCCAGCTCCAGAGGACAATGTTGAAGGACTCCCATTTGTGTTTGTTGCTGATGAAGCGTTTGCGCTGGGGGACCACCTGATGCAGCCATTCCCAATGAGGACCCTCACCCCGGAACAGAGGGTTTTTAATTACCGGCTGGCCAGAGCCCAAAGAGTGGTGGAGAACACATTTGGAATCCTGGCCAGCCAGTTCCGCCTATTTATGACACCCATCCATATGGCGGAGTATAAACTGAACCATATTATACTTGCGTGCTGTGTTCTCCATAACTTTTTAAGGAAACATTCGGCCAACTATGCTGGCTCAGTTGGGCCTGAGGCCGGAATCATACATCAAACCACACTGACGGCGCTTGAAAATGGCCGTCCTGGCTTGCCCTCCCTGAGTGCCCGTGATGTCCGGTTACGCTACCTGGAGTTCTTTGCGGGTAGGGGGGCTATCAATATGCCAGACAATCTGTGAAGCCTTTTTATAATAAAAAAACCCAAAAAAATCTTTGTGGACATTTACTGCTTGTGTTTGTTTGAGCTGACCCTGACAGAAATGTTTTGAGTGCAGAAAATGGCGTGATTGTGTAACCTTATACAAAGCACTGTTGGCTGTTATTTACTAAATGCAAAAACACATTTCACTACAAGTGCACTTGCAACTGCACTGAAACTGCACTTGTAGTGCAAAGTGGATTTGCCCTTAGGAAATAACCCCCATTTTCTCAGAAAACAACAATTACATCACCCCAAAAGTGTTGTAGCGTTGAGACAATAATCCACACATTCTTGATTAACAATCTTTTTAATACCTGCACAATCACATGTGCATTTACCAAAGGTTTTTCAAACAAACCAACATGTTTGTTGTATAACATTTTTTGTGGTGGCATTATCAAAAATCAAAGTGTCCATTTTAAAGAAAACAGGCCTGTGTAAAACCAACAAGAAAGACACAAATCTTGAACTTACAAACGTCACATTTGGTCGAATTTGAAGGCAATATCAGACATGAGTATTTAGGAACTGTGTTTGATATTGCGTTCAGATGGGGGGAAATCACCCCAGGAAAAGCCAAATTTGGAAGATGCACACAAATTTCCCAATGTCAACATGTGCGACCTGCCATCACGGGGGATCAAGGGATGTGTTTTGGGGGAGAAACCCCTTCCTCACCGCTACTTTATTATTGAGGAAGGGGTTGCACCCCCAAAACGCATCCATTGATCTCCCGTGATGGCAGATAGCACATGTTGACACACTGTGCATCCTCCAAATTTGGCTTTGGGAAAAATCACAAAAACATTTAGCACAATGTAGCACACAAAAGAAGAAAGTGATTTGGAGGGGTTTTAAACTTGCCCCAAAACATCAATGATGTTTTTATATTTTGGAATAACATCATTGATGTTTTGCTTGATGATTTCCAATTGTAAATTACACCCCATGATCTCCCCGATCAGGATCTGGGCACTTTCGGATGTGAAAGGATCTGGATCCAAAACATCACGATCACCTAAAAAGAGAGGAACCCCAAAATAAATTTGGTTTAAAAAAAATGCCGCCATCCATCTCTTATCTGAGCCTGTGGTTGCAGACACTCACCTGTTGTGGTGACTAGTTCCACCACGTCTTCATCCTCCTGCTCAGCTTGTGTTGGGGGGATTTCCCCTTCTTCCAGAGGTGGAGGGTCTATGGTCTCCTCGGATGAGGGGTGTCCTCCGAGTCTTTTCTCCCCTATGTAAAACAAAAATGGTATACTTAGCACACAGATATTTAATGTCAGAACTAGAAATAGGAAACATTGCTTGGAAGTGGGGTACAATTGTCAATTTTAGATGAGTTCCAAGATGTAGCTTTTTTAGTGTCCTTTGTCAAGCTGCAATACTTTACCTGTTTGGTACAAGCTTCACAGATGGAGACCCCCCTATAGTATACACTGGAGCACCTGTGTGGTCCCCCTAATAAAAATGGTGTTCTTGTGTCCCACACTAGTGCTCCAGTGTCCAGATGTGAAAACAGCTGCTCAGTGTCCTCTCTTTAAACACAATCTAGTTGGCATTTCATTCTAGTAACAAAGCCATCTACAAAACCCAAATCTTTGAAGACAAGTATAGGGCGTCAAAATGGTGGCCAAATGCATATGGGCTAAACAATGGTATTTTATAGTTGGAACGAAAAATGTTTGATCCGAACGAATAATGTGCCCATGAACATGAAAGTTGCCATTTTAAACTGTACAACAGTTCCTAAAAGCACATGGAGCAGCACGAACGTAATAAACATAAAGAATAGGAACACAGCACAATTACTTACTTTTTTGCAGCACTCTCCGGATCTTTCTGTACTGCTTATGTTCTCGTAATTTGAGGTCCGACCACCGGTTCCTGAGCTGATCTTTCGATCGCCGTACCCCGAAATTCCGGTGCAGACTCCTGACCACTTTCGCCATGATCTTGGCCTTTCGGATATTGGGGTTGGGGTAAGGCCCATACTTTCCATCATAGTCGGCCTTCTTCAGGATGTCCACCATTTCCAACATCTCCCCAAAGGACATATTTGAGTCCTTAAATCTCCTTCTGGATCGGGACGTTTCAGGCTCCGGCCTTCCCTCCTCCTCCTCCTCCTCGTTGCTACAATTAGCACGCACCTGCTGTCTATCCGCCATGTGCTCTTCCCCCACTGCGCCGAACAAAAAGGGGCGGTGAATAGACTAGAAAGAACGTCAGGGGCGGGCGGAGTTATACGCATGCACAGTGTGTATAAAGCGTAACACACGTGCGTATTACGTACGATCTGTGAGCGGAGGAAGGAGCATCGGAGACGCCGATCGTGATAACGAAGGTAAGATATAAACTTGCGCCTATACTGCTTCGAAATTGAAGCCTATATTGTAACAAGATTAGGGGAGTTTTGCCTGACATTAGGGTTTGTCTTGTGTTGTGTCTTGCAGAGAAAATGGATGGGTTCAACGACCACAATTTCCTGCCCTTGTTCATCCCTTATTTAAAAGCCAAAATTGGTGGCCTGAGGAGCACATATCCTAGGGAGTGCAAGAAGGTCACAGATTCCCAGAGATCCGGAGCTGCAGCAGATGACGTTTATGTCCACAGGCTGTGGTACTACGAGAGACTGCGATTTCTGTCAGACCACACTGAAGTCAGGGAATCCCTCTCCACTCTTCCTTCCACGCTACCTTCCATCCCAGCTGAGGCTTCTGATGTCCAACCTGGGACTTCCAGCCAGGAAGAAGTGGAGGAGCCCAGCTGGAGTCAGGTATAGCATTCTTCTACAGATTTCTGGTCAATAAATAAATGATGTTTACTAGATGTTATTATTGATCACTAATTGGTGATTGAAAATGTGTTTTACATATCAATAGACAGTAGTGGGCACCCAAAATTGGGACAAGAATGAAAAATGGTGGGCTCAGAAGGATAGTCTGTTATATTTGTTAACATTCAATTTGCAACAGTCAGGAGGTGAAAATTGTGTGTGATTGATGAAGAAAATACTAAAACTATGTCCCTTTTTCATACACAGGAAGACCTCAGCCAGGAGGAGGTTGTGGAATGTGGCAGTCAGGAGGAGGCGGGGCTAAGTGTCAGCCAGGAGGCGGGGCTAAGTGTCAGCCAAGAGAAGCCTGGGACCAGTCGCAGCCTGACTGAGTCTCAGGTCCCTCCCCTCCACCTGCCAGCCATATAAACGAGCCAGGAAGGCCACTCCGAGTCCTGTGCAGGATTCAGCGTTCAGGCTGATCCAGGAGGCTTCGGCGTCCCTCAGAGCCTTACCAACTCCTGAAGAGGCCTTTGCCTGCATGGCTGCCACCAAATTGCAGGGCATGCAGGAGGGTCAACTCAGGCTCTGTGAGGACCTGCTTTATAAAGTCCTACGTAAGGGGGTGAGTGGGGAACGAACACCCAAGACCGACGTGGTTGAGTTGGACCATCCTCCTCCTCCTCCTCCTGCTGCCACAACTCCACCACCACAGCCACCACGTGGAAGGAGGCGTGGAAAGAAGACCAGAGACTGATGACCCTGGGTTCAGTCTGGTCTGACAGAAGTTGCAGTCTATCATATTACCACAGCCTGGGGACACAGATGTCATCTGCTGCTTTCCGGATCTCTGGGACTTCTGGACCAGACTGCCCTCCCTTAGATAAGGACTCCTCAGGCCACCAATTTTGCTTAAAAATAGTTGATGTGTGCCCTGGGGGTACAAGGCTTCACCCACCTCTATAGTTTCTCCAGCGTTGCCTCCCTCTTTGTTTAGTTGTGACCCCTTAATAAAATTTTTTAGGTAAATTATACTCTCCTGTGTGTTTTCATCCAAAAAGGACAGTTTGTTGGTGACGATTCAGGTACATTTCTAACATAAAATGTGAAATTAACAAGAGACACCAAACAATCTCCTACAGATTAAATAGAACAACATATCAATGGTGTTGTGGGAACTTGTCACAAAAAACACACACAAACATTTTCGGGAGTACAAATCAAAATCTCAAAAAAAATAAAAATAAAATACAAACACAAAAAAAAATCTACATTAAAGCCAAAAATATATAAAAAATATACAAAAATATGTTGTCAGATGTGAGAAATCAAAATATATTGAGGGAATCCCGATAAATAGTAACGATATAAGTTTGTGAGAAGTGTGCGTGAATATGAGCAGCAAAAATACCTAATTCTTGTCACATTATAAAGAAGAAGAGAGTGCGCTGTATTAAACCATTTTGAACATTGTAGCGTGACGAAAGTGCTGTATCCATTGCGAACGCTAAGTTTACCAGAACGAGCTGTCCCGTCTTGGAATTTCTTCTGAGCATGCGTGGCACTTTGTGCGTCAGAACAGGCCACACACGGTCGGAATTGACGCGATTGGATTTTGTTGTCGGAAAATTTTATCTCCTGCTCTCCAAGTTTGTGTGTCGGAAAATCCGATGGAAAATGCCCGATGGAGCCCACACACGGTCGGAATTTCCGACAACACGCTCTGACCGGACATTTTCCATCGGAAAATCCGACCGTGTGTACGGGGCATTACAGTTTCTCTTGGATGATGGTGTGAATTTGGGAGTGTTGCTGGAGAGTACCATTGTTTTGGTAGATCTCATCCTCCAGGGCTGAGATCCTGCATTCAGTGTCTGTTATTCTTCATGCCTGCTCCTCCAGTTCTTTGCAGAATTGTGCGATGCCAGATGCCACAGCTGTGTCCACCGCCGTGGTGATAGTGGGGAGTATCAGGGCTGCTACTGCCTGAGCTAATTTTTTTAATGTACATTCCCTTGTAGCTCCAGCGGGAGCATGTCCACGCTCTCTGGCTCCGGATTATGACCAGCGGCTATCTTGTCTCCCTCCGAGGGGAGACTAGGCGGTGCAGAGCGGGAGGGAGCTGAAGCGGGAGCTGGTAAGGTACCGTTCCATAGCTAGTGGGGGTCGGGCCGCAGTGTTTGTGACCGAAAAACCCCAAAAAACAGGCTGTTACCAAGTTTTGTAGGCCGAATGTAGCTGGGCTAGCAAGGAGCCACTGTGACCCAATGTCCTTGCATGTGGCTTCGTAACCAGAAGTGGATTTTTTATCTTATGTCAATGGGGTCTTTTTGTTTGGGGTGCTGAAAATGGTAATACAAATACTGTAATTACTTTACACCTAAATTCCATAACCTTCTACTTCTTAGTGCAGTCGGTCGTTTGAAACCACTTCCTTTGCCGACAGGTCACAGTTTTCTGATGTCATTGCATCAATATGTATAACCAAATAAGCATTTAACCCATGCTTGAGGGGACCCCACTGCATGGCTAGATTTAAAACAGCCGGAGTTGGATAAAAGTAAAGTTGTCCATTGACTCTAAAAAATATTTCTTTTACACAAAACATGTAACCAGTTAATAGAACTGCATTTCCTTTCTCAGTGTTCTGTTTTGTGTGAAGTTCTCTTTTCAAAAGATGCAAACAAGCCCCATACACACAAATTTTTGTCTGATGTGATCAAAACGTCCGATTTTTTTCTTTTTCATTACTATGGTTTTCTGACAAAAAAAATCTGAAGAACAAGACTAGGCATGCTCAGAAATGAAAGAACACATACAAAACAATTCAACACATTACGTCACTTCTGACGTTGAATTCTGTTGTCCGAAAATTTTGTGATGTTGAGTAACCTCTTCACTTTCGATGTGAGACTAGCATCCAACAAAAATCTGACGAAAATTCGTCCAATAATCTGATCGTGTGTACAAGGCTTTAAGGTTGGGCCTCATTTATATGGTTTTGGTAAATCTGAAGACAAAAATCTGCAGAAAATCTAATAGTGTGTATGGGGTCTAACAGTCACTACATCGTGTGACCAGAACACTCCCGTGTATGAAAATACCACTTCAACTTATAGACATTCACTTTATGCACATACTTCCTGTAGATATAAGTTGCAAAACAAGATCAGCCCCTCCCTGTGTTGAGAAATGTGAGACGTGTCCTCTGGTTTCTGAGTGTCAGAGACTTTGTTTCATTTCTCTCTTCTGCTGTCAGAAATGGCGTCTGCTGATGTGAGACAAGAGCTGGACTGTTCCATCTGTCTGGAAATGTATAAAGATCCTGTAATGCTGAGCTGTGGACACAACTTCTGCCGGGTCTGTATTGATCGTGTGTTGGATACACAGGTGGGGTCTGGAGGTTATTCATGTCCTCAGTGCAGAAAAAGGTCTAGGAGTCGTCCTACACTGCAGAGGAACATAACATTGTGTAATATAGTGGAGACTTTACGATCTACTCATCCAGATCAGAAGAAGACTGGAATCTTCTGTACACAATGTATTCACTATCCTGTACCTGCTGTTAAATCCTGTCTGATGTGTGAAGCTTCTCTATGTGATAATCACCTGAGAGTCCACAGCAAGGCACCAGAACATGTCCTAACTGATCCCACCACTTCCATGAAGAACAGAAAATGTGCCATCCATAGAGAACTTCTTAAATATTACTGCACTGAGGACTCTTCCTGTATCTGTGTGTCCTGCAGTTTGGCTGGAGAACACCGGGGACACAATGTGGAGACTCTGGATGAGGCCTCCGAGAAGAAGAAACAGAAACTGAGAAATGTTCTGCAGAAACTGATTGCTAAAAGAAAGGAGATTGAACAAAGAGTCCAGAGTCTGCAGAAACTTAAGGGAAAAGTACAAGAAAAATCAGCTGGTCTAACGGAGAGAGTCACTGCCCTGTTCATAGAGCTCAGGAGACATCTGGAGGACCTGGAGAATAGAGTCCTGAGGAACATCTCCAGCCAGGAAGAGCAGATCTCACACTCATTGTCTGATTTGATTGATCAGCTGGAAATAAAGAAGGACGTTCTGTCCAGGAAGATGGAGGACATTGAGGAGCTGTGTAACATGACTGACCCACTGACTGTCCTACAGGAATCAGACACAGGGGACTTGTGTGATACTGAGAAGGGAGATAATGAGGACAGAGAGAGACATGATAGACTCCTCCATGATGGAGGGGATCTGGATGTGGCTGGAATCTCGCACACATTACTCACAGGGTTATCTGATATGATAAAAGGGGTAAATGTATCCTTCTATATACCGGAAGCTTCAGACATATTACTGGATGTGAACACAGCTCATAATAATATACACATATCAGATGACATGAAAACTGTATCCAGGTCAGATATAAAGCAGAATCGTCCAGAAACACCGGAGAGATTTCAGTACTGGGATCAGGTATTAAGCAGTCAGAGATTTTCCTCGGGGCGACATTACTGGGAAGTGGATGTCAGTGAGGCAGAAGATTGCAGAGTTGGGATGTGTTATCCCAGTATAGAGAGGGGAGGAGTGCAGTCACTGATTGGAAATAATAGGAAGTCCTGGGGTTTGTTCAGGTATAGAGGTGT
>JBBHAA010003958.1:0-31352 GCA_037953035.1 Aquarana catesbeiana
AATCTGTGGTGGGGGAGGGGGAGGAAGTATTATTTCTCTGGTGGGGGAGGGGAGGAGTATTATTCCTGTGGTGGGGAGGAGTATTATTCCTGTGGTGGGGGAGGAGTATTATTCCTGTGTTGGGGGAGGAGTATTATTCCTGTGGGGGGGGAGGGGATGAGTATTATTCCTCTGGGGGGAGGGAGGAGTATTATTCCTCTGGGGGAGGAGTATTATTCCTGTGGTGGGGGAGGGGAGGAGTATTATTCCTCTGGGGGAGGAGTATTATTCCTCTGGGGGGAGAGTATTATTCCTGTGGTGGGGGAGGGGGAGGAGTATTATTTCTCTGGTGGGGGAGGGGAGGAGTATTATTTCTCTGAGGGGAGGAGTATTATTCCTGTGGTGGGGGAGGGGAGGAGTATTATTTCTCTGGTGGGGGAGGGGAGGAGTATTATTCCTGTGGTGGGGGAGGGGAGGAGTATTATTTCTCTGGTGGGGGAGGAGTATTAATCCTGTGGTGGGGGAGGGGAGGAGTATTATTTCTCTGGTGGGGGAGGGGAGGAGTATTATTCCTGTGGTGGGGGAGGGGAGGAGTATTATTCCTTGTGGTGGGGGAGGAGTATTATTCCTGTGTTGGGGGGAGGAGTATTATTCCTGTGGGGGGGAGGGGATGAGTATTATTCCTCTGGGGGGAGGGAGGAGTATTATTCCTCTGGAGGGGAGGAGTATTATTCCTGTGGTGGGGGAGGGGAGGAGTATTATTCCTCTGGGGGGAGGAGTATTATTCCTCTGGGGGGAGGAGTATTATTCCTGTGGTGGGGGAGGGGAGGAGTATTATTTCTCTGGTGGGGAGGGGGAGGAGTATTATTTCTCTGAGGTCTCTGGTGGGGGAGGGGAGGAGTATTATTCCTGTGGTGGGGGAGGGGAGGAGTATTATTTCTCTGGTGGGGGAGGAGTATTAATCCTGTGGTGGGGGAGGGGAGGAGTATTATTTCTCTGGTGGGGGAGGGAGGAGTATTATTCTCTGGTGGGGGAGGAGTATTAATCCTGTGGTGGGGGGAGGGGAGGAGTATTATTTCTCTGGTGGGGGGAGGAGTATTATTCCTGTGGTGGGGGAGGGGAGTTATTTCTCTGGTGGGGGAGGAGTATTAATCCTGTGGTGGGGGAGGGGAGGAGTATTATTTCTCTGGTGGGGGAGGAGTATTATTCCTGTGGTGGGGGAGGAGTATTATTTCTCTGGTGGGGGAGGAGTATTATTTCTCTGGTGGGGGAGGAGTATTATTCCTGTGGTGGGGGAGGGGAGGAGTATTATTTCTCTGGTGGGGGAGGAGTATTAATCCTGTGGTGGGGGAGGGGAGGAGTATTATTTCTCTGGTGGGGGAGGGAGGAGTATTATTTCTCTGGTGGGGGAGGAGTATTAATCCTGTGGTGGGGGAGGGGAGGAGTATTATTTCTCTGGTGGGGGAGGAGTATTATTCCTGTGGTGGGGGAGGGGAGGAGTATTATTTCTCTGGTGGGGGAGGAGTATTAATCCTGTGGTGGGGGAGGGGAGGAGTATTATTTCTCTGGTGGGGGAGGAGTATTATTCCTGTGGTGGGGGAGGAGTATTATTTCTCTGGTACTCTCTCAGGCCCCGCCCCTCACATCTGTCTCCTCACACATCCAGCGGGAAATCCCCGCTCCAGGCTCCCCGCCTTCTCATTGGTCCTTGGCCTGTCAGTCACGGCCACACCTTGGCGCTGATTGGCTGTCCCGGCCCGGTCAGAGTAGCGGCTCTATGAGGTAACATTCGGAGCTCTGAGACGCTCTGTCACTCACACCGGATCACTCCGGACACACCGAATCCCGGTCTCCGCCCTTTCCCCGTTCTCTTCACCCTCTGCGCGCCGCTGCCGCCTCTCCACGTTGAAAGCGCCTTTATCCGCCCGCTGATTGGCTGAGGCCGCCGCACGTTATCCGCCTGTCTCTCTAAGCCCCGCCCCCGTCCCAGCTGCGGCACCGGGAGTTCTCCTCGCCCTGCCATTGGATGATTAGCAGACATTGCGCCGCGCCTTGCCCCGCCCACAAAGTCTCTCCTTTCCTTCCCATTGGCCGGGGCACCCGGGCCTTGGCATTGATCGGGACTTTTGATTGGTCGAGACCAAAGTCTGTCAGGATCTCAGGGGGAGCGGCCGGTGTGTGTGGAGAGGCATCTGCGGGTTGTAGCGGCTTCTGTGACAAGAGAGACCGACCGAGATTTACCGGAGAGATACCGGGAGAGACACCGACCGAGACTTACCGGAGAGACTTACCGGAGAGACACCGACCGAGACTTACCGGAGAGACTTACCGGAGAGACAGGCCGCTGGTCACTGCCGGGAGAGAAGGTGAGAGATCCCGGGGCGAGTACTCCTCCCATCCCCCCCAATACCCGGACTGTACTCCTCCCATCCCCCCCAATACCCGGACTGTACTCCTCCCATCCCCCCCCAATACCCGGACTGTACTCCTCCCATCCCCCCAATACCCGGACTGTACTCCTCCCATCCCCCCCCCAATACCCGGACTGTACTCCTCCCATCCCCCCCCAATACCCGGACTGTACTCCTCCCATCCCCCCCAATACCCGGACTGTACTCCTCCCATCCCCCCCAATACCCGGACTGTACTCTCCCATCCCCCCCAATACCCGGACTGTACTCCTCCCATCCCCCCCAATACCCGGACTGTACTCCTCCCATCCCCCCCAATACCCGGACTGTACTCCTCCCATCCCCCCCAATACCCGGACTGTACTCCTCCCATCCCCCCCAATACCCGGACTGTACTCCTCCCATCCCCCCAATACCCGGACTGTACTCCTCCCATCCCCCCCCAATACCCGGACTGTACTCCTCCCATCCCCCCCAATACCCGGACTGTACTCCTCCCATCCCCCCCCAATACCCGGACTGTACTCCTCCCATCCCCCCCCAATACCCGGACTGTACTCCTCCCATCCCCCCCAATACCCGGACTGTACTCCTCCCATCCCCCCCAATACCCGGACTGTACTCCTCCCATCCCCCCCCAATACCCGGACTGTACTCCTCCCATCCCCCCCAATACCCGGACTGTACTCCTCCCATCCCCCCCCAATACCCGGACTGTACTCCTCCCATCCCCCCCCAATACCCGGACTGTACTCCTCCCATCCCCCCCCAATACCCGGACTGTACTCCTCCCACCCCCCCCAATACCCGGACTGTACTCCTCCCATCCCCCCCCAATACCCGGACTGTACTCCTCCCATCCCCCCCAATACCCGGACTGTACTCCTCCCATCCCCCCCAATACCCGGACTGTACTCCTCCCATCCCCCCCAATACCCGGACTGTACTCCTCCCATCCCCCCCCCAATACCCGGACTGTACTCCTCCCATCCCCCCCAATACCCGGACTGTACTCCTCCCATCCCCCCCCAATACCCGGACTGTACTCCTCCCATCCCCCCAATACCCGGACTGTACTCCTCCCATCCCCCCCCAATACCCGGACTGTACTCCTCCCATCCCCCCCAATACCCGGACTGTACTCCTCCCATCCCCCCCAATACCCGGACTGTACTCCTCCCATCCCCCCCAATACCCGGACTGTACTCCTCCCATCCCCCCCCCCAATACCCGGACTGTACTCCTCCCATCCCCCCCCCCCCAATACCCGGACTGTACTCCTCCCATCCCCCCCAAACCCGGACTGTACTCCTCCCACCCCCCCCAATACCCGGACTGTACTCCTCCCACCCCCCCCCCCAATACCCGGACTGTACTCCTCCCATCCCCCCCCCCCCAATACCCGGACTGTACTCCTCCCATCCCCCCCCAATACCCGGACTGTACTCCTCCCATCCCCCCCAATACCCGGACTGTACTCCCTCCCATCCCCCCCCAATACCCGGACTGTACTCCTCCCATCCCCCCCAATACCCGGACTGTACTCCTCCCATCCCCCCCAATACCCGGACTGTACTCCTCCCCATCCCCCCCAATACCCGGACTGTACTCCTCCCATCCCCCCCAATACCCGGACTGTACTCCTCCCATCCCCCCCAATACCCGGACTGTACTCCTCCCATCCCCCCCAATACCCGGACTGTACTCCTCCCATCCCCCCCAATACCCGGACTGTACTCCTCCCATCCCCCCCCAATACCCGGACTGTACTCCTCCCATCCCCCCCAATACCCGGACTGTACTCCTCCCATCCCCCCCAATACCCGGACTGTACTCCTCCCATCCCCCCCCAATACCCGGACTGTACTCCTCCCATTCCCCCCCAATACCCGGACTGTACTCCTCCCATCCCCCCCAATACCCGGACTGTACTCCTCCCATCCCCCCCCAATACCCGGACTGTACTCCTCCCATCCCCCCCCAATACCCGGACTGTACTCCTCCCATCCCCCCCCAATACCCGGACTGTACTCCTCCCATCCCCCCCCAATACCCGGACTGTACTCCTCCCCATCCCCCCCCAATACCCGGACTGTACTCCTCCCATCCCCCCCAATACCCGGACTGTACTCCTCCCACCCCCCCCAATACCCGGACTGTACTCCTCCCATCCCCCCCCAATACCTGGACTGTACTCCTCCCATCCCCCCCAATACCCGGACTGTACTCCTCCCATCCCCCCCAATACCCGGACTGTACTCCTCCCATCCCCCCCAATACCCGGACTGTACTCCTCCCATCCCCCCAATACCCGGACTGTACTCCTCCCATCCCCCCCCAATACCCGGACTGTACTCCTCCCATCCCCCCCAATACCCGGACTGTACTCCTCCCCATCCCCCCCCAATACCCGGACTGTACTCCTCCCATCCCCCCAATACCCGGACTGTACTCCTCCCATCCCCCCCCAATACCCGGACTGTACTCCTCCCATCCCCCCCAATACCCGGACTGTACTCCTCCCATCCCCCCCAATACCCGGACTGTACTCCTCCCATCCCCCCCCCCAATACCCGGACTGTACTCCTCCCCATCCCCCCCCCCAATACCCGGACTGTACTCCTCCCATCCCCCCCCCCCAATACCCGGACTGTACTCCTCCCATCCCCCCCAATACCCGGACTGTACTCCTCCCACCCCCCCCAATACCCGGACTGTACTCCTCCCACCCCCCCCCCCAATACCCGGACTGTACTCCTCCATCCCCCCCCCCAATACCCGGACTGTACTCCTCCCATCCCCCCCCAATACCCGGACTGTACTCCTCCCATCCCCCCCCAATACCCGGACTGTACTCCTCCCATCCCCCCCCCCCCCAATACCCGGACTGTACTCCTCCCATCCCCCCCCCCCCCCAATACCCGGACTGTACTCCTCCCATCCCCCCCCCCCCCCAATACCCGGACTGTACTCCTCCCATCCCCCCCCCCAATACCCGGACTGTACTCCTCCCATCCCCCCCCCAATACCCGGACTGTACTCCTCCCATCCCCCCCCCCAATACCCGGACTGTACTCCTCCCATCCCCCCCCAATACCCGGACTGTACTCCTCCCATCCCCCCCCCCAATACCCGGACTGTACTCCTCCCATCCCCCCCCCCAATACCCGGACTGTACTCCTCCCATCCCCCAATACCCGGACTGTACTCCTCCCATATATCCTGTATATAGTATATCCCCCCCCATATATCCTGTATATAGTATATCCCCTCCCCCATATATCCTGTATATAGTATATCCCCTCCCCCATATATCCTGTATATAGTATATTCCCCCCCATATATCCTGTATATAGTATATTCCCCCCCATATATCCTGTATATAGTATATCCTCCCCCCCCATATATCCTGTATATAGTATATCCTCCCCCCCATATATTCTGTATATAGGATATCCTCCCCCCCCATATATTCTGTATATAGGATATCCCCCCCCCCCATATATTCTGTATATAGGATATCCTCCCCCCCCATATATTCTGTATATAGGATATCCCCCCCCCCATATATTCTGTATATAGGATATCCTCCCCCCCATATATTCTGTATATAGGATATCCTCCCCCCCATATATTCTGTATATAGGATATCCCCCCCCCCCCATATATCCTGGATATCGTATATCCCCCCCATATATATTCTATTGTGTATATCCCCCCCATATATATTCTGTATATCGTATATTCCCCCCATATATGTTCTGTATATAGTATATTCTATATATAGTATAGTTACCCTCCCATATACCCTGTATATAGTATAGTTTACCCTCCCCCCCACCCTCCATATATTCTGTGTATAGTATAATGACCCCTCCCATATATCCCAACTACACCTTTTGAGGTGCTCTACGCCTTGATGCACCCCCCCTCCATTAAACTGTATTCTGACCCCCCCACATATTCTGTATATGGTTTAATTTCTCCCACCCAATATGTAATGACCACCCCTATATGAGAAAGGGGAGGGGGGGTCATTATACTATACAAGTTAAATAGTGGGAGGGGTACATGGAGACGTATAGCACATCAGAGGTGTAGGTGGGATATAAGGGGGTGGGGCTATTATACTATACACAGAATATGGGGGGGGGGCATTAGACTGTCATATGGAGGAGGTTACAGCATATGAAGGTCTATTCTCCTCCATATACCCCACTATAAATTCTCTATATTGATCCCCCATATATCATAAGTACCCCCTCCATGTACCCCAGCTGTCTTACATCCCCCCCCCCCACACACACACACACACATCATGCATGTAATATAAGCACTTACATCCAAGCCACCTACCCCTGTATGAGAGACTGTATCTCCTTCAGACACCACAATCCCCCCCCCCAGGATAGGGTCCCCTCCCCTCCCTTTCATAAAACTGACTTCCCCCTGAATTAGGATCGGCTGCCCCCCCCCCTCCCCCATATACCTGGCTTTGCCTTGATTTAGGATCCTGAATGCCCCCCGTATGAGGGCCTGTTCTGCCTCCCCTGCCCCCTCCCCCGTATGAGGGCCCGTTCTGCCCCCTCCCCCCGTATGAGGGCCCATTCTGCCTCCCCCTGGCCCCCCCTCCCCCCGTATGAGGGCCCGTTCTGCCTCCCCTGGCCCCCCCTCCCCCCGTATGAGGGCCCGTTCTGCCTCCCCTGGCCCCCCTCCCCCCGTATGAGGGCCCGTTCTGCCTCCCCTGGCCCCCCCTCCCCCCGTATGAGGGCCCGTTCTGCCTCCCCTGGCCCCCCCTCCCCCCGTATGAGGGCCCGTTCTGCCTCCCCTGGCCCCCCCTCCCCCCGTATGAGGGCCCGTTCTGCCTCCCCTGGCCCCCCCTCCCCCGTATGAGGGCCCGGTTCTGCCTCCCCTGGCCCCCCCTCCCCCCGTATGAGGGCCCGTTCTGCCTCCCCTGCCCCCCCCGTATGAGGGCCTGTTCTGCCTCCCCTGGCCCCCCCCCCCCGTATGAGGGCCCGTTCTGCCTCCCCTGGCCCCCCCTCCCCCCGTATGAGGGCCCGTTCTGCCTCCCCTGGCCCCCCCTCCCCCCGTATGAGGGCCCGTTCTGCCTCCCCTGGCCCCCCCTCCCCCCGTATGAGGGCCCGTTCTGCCTCCCCTGGCCCCCCTCCCCCCGTATGAGGGCCCGTTCTGCCTCCCCTGGCCCCCCCTCCCCCCGTATGAGGGCCCGTTCTGCCTCCCCTGGCCCCCCCTCCCCCCGTATGAGGGCCCGTTCTGCCTCCCCTGGCCCCCCCTCCCCCCGTATGAGGGCCCGTTCTGCCTCCCCTGGCCCCCCCTCCCCCCGTATGAGGGCCCGTTCTGCCTCCCCTGGCCCCCCCTCCCCCCGTATGAGGGCCCGTTCTGCCTCCCCTGGCCCCCCCTCCCCCCGTATGAGGGCCCGTTCTGCCTCCCCTGGCCCCCCCTCCCCCCGTATGAGGGCCCGTTCTGCCTCCCCTGGCCCCCCCTCCCCCCGTATGAGGGCCCGTTCTGCCTCCCCTGGCCCCCCCTCCCCCCGTATGAGGGCCCGTTCTGCCTCCCCTGGCCCCCCCTCCCCCCGTATGAGGGCCCGTTCTGCCTCCCCTGGCCCCCCCTCCCCCCGTATGAGGGCCCGTTCTGCCTCCCCTGCCCCCCCTCCCCCCGTATGAGGGCCCGTTCTGCCTCCCCTGGCCCCCCCTCCCCCCGTATGAGGGCCCGTTCTGCCTCCCCTGGCCCCCCTCCCCCCGTATGAGGGCCCGTTCTGCCTCCCCTGCCCCCCCCGTATGAGGGCCCGTTCTGCCTCCCCTGCCCCCCCCCCGTATGAGGGCCTGTTCTGCCTCCCCTGCCCCCCCCCGTATGAGGGCCTGTTCTGCCTCCCCTGCCCCCCCCCCTGTATGAGGGCCTGTTCTGCCTCCCCTGCCCCCCCCCCCGTATGAGGGCCTGTTCTGCCTCCCCTGCCCCCCCCCCCGTATGAGGGCCTGTTCTGCCTCCCCTGCCCCCCCCCCCCGTATGAGGGCCTGTTCTGCCTCCCCTGCCCCCCCCCCCGTATGAGGGCCTGTTCTGCCTCCCCTGCCCCCCCCCCCCGTATGAGGGCCTGTTCTGCCTCCCCTGCCCCCCCCCCCCGTATGAGGGCCTGTTCTGCCTCCCCTGCCCCCCCCCCCGTATGAGGGCCTGTTCTGCCTCCCCTGCCCCCCCCCCGTATGAGGGCCTGTTCTGCCTCCCCTGCCCCCCCCCCCGTATGAGGGCCTGTTCTGCCTCCCCTGCCCCCCCCCCCGTATGAGGGCCTGTTCTGCCTCCCCTGCCCCCCCCCCCCGTATGAGGGCCTGTTCTGCCTCCCCTGCCCCCCCCCCCCCTGTATGAGGGCCTGTTCTGCCTCCCCTCATATACCCTGAGTGTCACCTGTATGATGGCCTAATTTGCTATCCCTCACCATGCCCCCATATACTGTCACTGCCCCCTGTATGATGGCATATATTTTCCCCCTCGGACTGCCTGTATATTCTCACTTCATCCTGTATGTTGCCTAATTTGCTCCCCCTACCGAAAATATAATCTCACTGCCCCTTCTGTTCTACTCCCATTGCCCATGTATGAGGGTCTAAATTAGAGGTCGACCGATATATCGGCCGATATTTGGCGTTTTTTACTTAATCGGCATCGGCGGATTGTGCTGATAAAAAAGGCCGATTATAACTTCAGCCGTGACTTGCAAATGACTTCTGTAATAGAAGTTATGCAAGTTTCCTGAGGTTATCTGTGGAGAGGATTCTCTCCTCCTCTGGGCAGCCAAGTCTGATAAGAAGATACATTGTATCTCTTCAGGTTCTTTTTATCAATAGACTGAACTCCGTGGAGAAGTTTTCAGTTTAACCATTTAAAGACTAAATCTTTTCTGACACTTGTTGCTTACTAGTAAAAATTCTGTATTTTCTGCTAGAAAATCACTTAGAACCCCCAAACATTATATATATTTTTTTAGCAGAGACCCTAGGGAATAAAATGGTGATTGTTGCAATATTTTATGTCACACGGTATTTGCGCAGCGGTCTTTCAAACGCAATTTAAAAAAAAAAATACAGTAATGAATTAAAAAAAAAAACCTAAGCAGTAAAGTTAGCCCATTTTTTTTCGTCCAAAAGTTTTGATTACCTGTTTTTGTGTATTTATTATTTAAGATAGTTTTTTTTTTTTTTTTTTTTTTATTAAATTATACATACAAGTGAACTGATTGAAGGTTTGTTTTGTTTAATGTTTAAATGAAAAAAAAATTCTGTATTACTTAAGGCTGCTTTCACACTGGAGCGGGCATGCGTTGATGGTAAAACGCTGCTAGTTTTAGCGGCGCTTTACCATCATTTTAGAGGCGCTATTCGGCTGCTAGCGGGGCGCTTATAACCCAGCTAGCGGCCGAGGAAGGGGTTAAATGCGCCCCTGAAGCGCCGCTGCCAAAACGCTTTGCAGGCGCTTCGGCAGCGGTGCGCATTCATTTCAATGGGCAGGAGTGGTGGAGCAGCGTTATACACCGCTCCAAAGATGCCGTTTGCAGGACTTTTTTTTACATCCTGCCAGCGCATCACCTCAGTGTGAAAGCACTCGGGATATCACACTGAGACTGCAGGGGAGCCGTTTTACAGGCGCTATTTTTAGCCCAAAAGCGCCTGAAAAACGCCCCAGTGTGAAAGGGGTCTAACTGTTAGATTTTATGAGATGAAGGGAAAAAAGAAAGGAAAAAAAAAAAAATCGGCCAAATATATCGGCCCAAAAAATCGGCATCACATATCGGCCATCGGCCACCGTGATTTCTAAATATCGGCATCGGCATCAGCCAGAGAAAAACCCATATCGGTCGACCTCTAGTCTAAATCCACCTTTACATAACCCTGTATATGAGAGTTTTATCTCCCTTTCCCTATATACTCCAGCTGCATGGTTTATAGGGGACCACTCCTTCCGTAGATACCCTGACTGTCCATTGTATGAGCCCCCCCTTTCATCATTACTCTATATGAAGTCTGTACACTTCCTGTAGTGGGTTGGTACTCATCACCTTTGTATATTCTGTGCTTCCCATTTGTAGACTGAACATCTTGTCATACAAGCTGACCATCCTCCCTGCTTGTTCTCTCTCTATACTCGATGTCTGTTGCACGGCTCATGGGTTTTGTTTTGCTGTTTCCAAGAGAACTATATGCATGGATGAAATGTATGGGGTCATGTGTGCAAATCCAGGTGTAGACGTTTAGGGAGGAGGCGGGGGGGGGGGGTCTGTCATGTGTCAAGGTTCAGGGTGGGGTCATGTGTGCAGATCCAGGTGTAGAGATGTTTGGGTCGTATGAGGCTTCAGGTATAGGGATGTCAGGGACGTGTGAGGAGATTCAGGTGTGGGGATGTCAGGGACGTGTGGGGATGTCAGGGACGTGTGAGGAGATTCAGGTGTAGGGGATGTCAGGACGTGTGAGGAGATTCAGGTGTGGGGATGTCAGGGACGTGTGGGATGTCAGGGACGTGTGAGGAGATTCAGGTGTAGGGATGTCAGGGACGTGTGAGGAGATTCAGGTGTAGGGATGTCAGGGACGTGTGAGGAGATTCAGGTGTAGGGATGTCAGGGACGTGTGAGGAGATTCAGGTGTAGGGATGTCAGGGACGTGTGAGGAGATTCAGGTGTAGGGATGTCAGGGACGTGTGAGGAGATTCAGGTGTAGGGATGTCAGGGACGTGTGAGGAGATTCAGGTGTAGGGATGTCAGGGACGTGTGAGGAGATTCAGGTGTAGGGATGTCAGGGACGTGTGAGGAGATTCAGGTGTAGGGATGTCAGGGACGTGTGAGGAGATTCAGGTGTAGGGATGTCAGGGACGTGTGAGGAGATTCAGGTGTAGGGATGTCAGGGACGTGTGAGGAGATTCAGGTGTAGGGATGTCAGGGACGTGTGAGGAGATTCAGGTGTGGGGATGTCAGGGACGTGTGGGATGTCAGGGACGTGTGAGGAGATTCAGGTGTAGGGACGTCAGGGTCGTGTGAGGAGATTCAGGTGTAGGGACATCAGGGTCGTGTGTGGGGGTTCAGGTGTAGAGAGATTGGGGTCGTATGTGAGGATCTATGTGGAGACATTGAGGTCATATGTGAGGATCCATGTGGAGACATTGAGGTCATATGTGAGGAGACATTGGGGTCGTATGTGAGGATCTATGAGGAGACATTGGGGTCGTATGTGAGGATCTATGTGGAGACATTGGGGTCGTATGTGAGGATCTATGTGGAGACATTGGGGTCGTATGTGAGGATCTATGTGGAGACATTGGGGTCGTATGTGAGGATCTATGTGGAGACATTGGGGTCGTATGTGAGGATCTATGTGGAGACATTGGGGTCGTATGTGAGGAGACATTGAGGTCGTATGTGAGGAGACATTGGGGTCGTATGTGAGGATCTATGTGGAGACAGTGGTGTCGTATGTGTAAACTTAGGTGTAGTAACGTCAGGATTGTATGTGAAGGTTCAGGTCGGGTCATGTGTAGGTTCCTGTTGGGGTCAAGTGTGGGGATTCCGGTGTAGACGTTGGGGGTCATGAGATTTCAGGTGTAGACGTGTGTGTAGGTTCAGGTTGGTCATTTGTGAGGTTTCTGTTGCAGAGACGTTGGGGTTGTGTGTGAAGGTTCAGGTGTGGGGATCTCAGGGTCACGTGTGTGAAGATTCTGGTGTGGGGACTTCAGGGTCACGTGTATGAAGATTCTGGTGTGGGGACTTCAGGGGTCACGTGTATGAAGATTCTGGTGTGGGGACTTCAGGGTCACGTGTATGAAGATTCAGGTGTGGGGACATCGGGGTTGTGTGTGAAGAGTGTGGTTGCCCACCATCTGATGGTTGTATCCAGTAAAGGAGTGACTGGTCAGATTACAATGACTCGGCACACTGCTGGTATCACAGAGGGTTAAAGAGCGGAGTGACTGTCATTGTAATGACCATAATAAACTGGTAATGGAGGTGTCACTGTGATTTGTGGATTAAAGAATGTCACCAACAATTGTTGGGCAGAACAAACAGAGGACAATCTCTGCGGTGGAATAAAAGGATTTTTGTGTCATTAGGACAGTGCTGTTCCCGGGACTCTTCTCTTTTCTTGTCCTGGTTGCGGATTAGTATAGGCCGGGATATCAGGAAGCTGACAATAAACCCCGCCTCACATCTGTCACCAGCCTCCGCTTGCTGCATAGAACTACCCCAATGATTCTTCACTGACATTGGCCTCTCCCTTTAATCCACAGAAGGATTAGTACAGATGTGGACAGTACAGTCCTGTGTGTGGAATCTTTATAGGGGGTCTGATGGTGAGATCACTGTCCTTTCTGTCCTCTTCGGTTCCAGATCCAGCCACATGCTGAGGGTCATTCCAGGGAGGGGGGGGGTCTCCTCCCAGCAGACTGAGCCCCTGCCTGGGAGGAGACCCCCCCCCCCCCCTTACTGGAATCAATGAGCACTAGAAGATGCAAACACCACTTGCATATAAAACATGTAAATCTCCCCGTTGTGGAAGAGACGGTAGTCAAATCCTGACTGTCTTTCCCATCCGTTCCATATCCAGAACTAAAAAAAAAAAGTCTGTGCGTCGGATACGATTTTAGGGTTTTAGGTGTCTTTTTATTAGAGCATCATGTCTATGGAGAGCAGTGATCACTATAATACAGAGTCTGCAATTCAGCATATGGGGAGCCGGGACAATTATAACTTCAGCAATCCTACATTTAAAATTCAATGCGGCCCTCCCCACACCCATGACCTCGCCCAGCGTGTCACACCTCGGCATCCAGGTGATGGAACAGGAATTTGGATGGCTCTTCTTCTGTTTTGGGTGTCAGCTGTCACCTCCATATAGAGCATCAGCAGTGACCATGCTGCAAGAGTTCTGCAGTTCAAACATCCCGAGTATGCTGCTGTCCTAGCAACATTTGACTGCTAGTAATGCAAACTATTTTAGGTATTTTGTGGAATCCTGTGTGTGGTTTTTTTTTTTTTTGTTTTATTTTTGCTAATTTTAAATACAATGACTTATTACATTTTATTTCATTATAAGATATATACAAATAATTTTATTTTTAATAAAAACTATAATATTTGCAGCGACAAAGGGATTTTTTTTTCTTTGCAAAGCATTGCAACTGTGATCAGTGAATTGGAAATGCAATGCCCGGCTCCTGCAGACTTTCCCCAGTTCTATGTCCATATCGGGGTACCGGCTTTTGGTTAGAGGAAGGTGTCAGAGGACTGTGATTGTGCGGATTATGGCACTTGTAGTTCAATCACTTGATGGGACTTGTAGTTCATACATTCACATATCTCAATGAATGACACAGCTGTGCAAACTTCACAAGTGACCACTGCTGCAGGAGGAAGAAGATTTGGGGTGGGGGTCCCTTTTGCACCATATTGCACCCTAAATATGGATGTAACGTCCAAAATGTGGATCTAGATCGGTGGTCTCTTTGCTTCCCTTTCTATCCGACCCTTGAGGCACTGCCTTCTCCCGTGCGCCGTGCCTTCTCCCTGGCGCCGGTGCGCCGTGCCTTCTCCCTGGCGCCGGTGCGCCGTGCCTTCTCCCTGGCGCCGGTGCGCCGTGCCTTCTCCCTGGCGCCGTGCCTTCTCCCTGGCGCCGTGCCTTCTCCCTGGCGCCGGTGCGCCGTGCCTTCTCCCTGGCGCCGTGCCTTCTCCTGTGCGCCGGTGCGCCGTGCCTTCTCCCGTGCGCCGGCACAATTTCGACTCCCAATGCCCCAGTCCCCCTAAAGTCTGAAAGTCTGTTTTAGAAAGTTTGGAGACCCCTAATCTAGATGATGAATAGGGGGAAAAAAGTGGTTATCAAGGCTGAAAGTTTGTTTTCCCTTATGCATTCTCTTCATTAAGGTAAAAAACCTTCATTATGCAGCCCTGCTTTTTTATACTTGCCTGATCTCGATCCAGCAATGTGCACAAAAGCAGCAGCTCTTTCCTCATTGGCTCAGAGAGCCAGTCAGGGGGCCGAGCCGTCTTTGTCTATAGACGCACAGAGCTTGCTTGGGAACGAGGCTGCACGAGGCTTGCTATGGTGGGCACTTGGCAGGGGGGAGGAGCCAAGAGTCTGGCGGGGGGAACCCCAGAAGAGAAGTATCGGTGCTGCTCTCTGCAAAATCATTACAGAGCAGGTAAATAGCACATATTTAAAAATATAAAAAGCTTACACTCTTTTGAATCTGTTGCCTCTAAATTTCAACATATGGGGAGGACTATCCTTTCCATGATTTTTGGATAGTCTTCCTTGTGGAAAAGTCTACATCGTAATATTTTGGCATGTTTAGAAATGTGTAAATCCCCCTAAGATGCCGAATAGACAGGTTTCTTTTTGTTGGGGTGTGGAATATTGAGGAAGTCCAGAGCTGAGGAGTCAGTCAGTCATTGACTTGTAACCAGAAGTTATGAACATTCACGGGTCTAAAAAAAACAAAACAGTATCTCCGCATCCCTGGAAGGGAACCACATAAGATCGTAGGCTAATTTTATACAATCTAGAAAGCCTGCTCTGCCATAAAATCATTTCAGTTGTATTGTGTTGTCCCTGGAGGAGATCTCTGAGCTTTTGAGGTTTCCTCAAATTCCCACCATATGTGGTTGGTGAGCTGAAGAACTTGTGAGGATCGCATGAGTTGAGCCTGTGTTTGTATCTGGTGCTAGAGGTATTGGGAAGGGTAAAGAAATGGTTAGAAACTAATTTTGGTAGTATCTGGCCTTGTCAAGAGTTTTTCAAAGGGAGTAACAATTGTTGGGGTATTATAAGTTCCAAATTGCATGGCGAAGCTGATGGTAAAATAAAGAATTGGAGGGAAGTTTTGAATTCTTCTTTTGAGTTGGGGGGGAAATTACTTGAATCCTTGTGTGGAATGCACATGGCAGAAAATTTGATGCCATGGGAAGACCACATCTGGGCACATCGGATATGAGTTCTTGAAGGGGGGGGGGAGATGTGTATGGTGAATCTGACCACTGCTTTACCAAGAATGGATCTAAAGCCTCGTACAAACGATCGGACTTCAAACAAACATTTCTGTGGATTTCTGTCCAAAGGGCGTTGGCCGTGAACTTGGTATGCGTACACACGGCAGGACTTTTTTAGCCAACTTTCACCAAATCACGTGGTTTTTCAGCTCATTACCGCCACCCTTTGGACAACTTCTGTATTGTTGTCTGATCTTTTGCATTTGGTTCTGAGCGTGCGTGTTTGTACTTTGTACGGGTTTGTGGACACACGATCAGACTAGCCGACGTAGGACTTTTGTTGCAGGAAAGGTTGTCTGTTCACACAGCCAACATTTGTCCGATGAAAACCGAAAAAGTTTGTCCGATGAAAACCGAAAAAGTTTGTCCGATGGAGCGTACACACGGTCGGATGTTGCCTTTAAAACGGGTAACTTGCATGTTGTCAATAAGTCCGATCGTGTGTATGGGCCTAAAGGCTTCGTTTACACTTTGTATGACTCCAAAGTCATGCAACTCTGATGCGATTTTGGCTTTGACTAATGATGATGGACAACTGTTGCATGTATAACCATCAGGTGCAACTTCCAGTGCGGCTTTTGGAGGTTTGCATTGCAGTCTATAACACTCAAGTTGCATGAAAGTCGGACCAAAGTAGTGCATGAACCACCGCTGCGACTTTAAGTCGCACATACAGTATGTATGGTTATAGTTGCAAAACATGGAGTACAACTTGACATGCGACTTTGATATTCAAAGTCGCATGAAAAAAAAGTCGTACAAGTGTGAATGTACACTGATTTTTTTAAAATTTTTACATTTTTTAAAATTTTTTGTTATTTCGGCAGTCTTTAGCAACGGCACTGTGTGCTCGGCATACCCGTCTGATGGCCCGGCTTTGGGGGCTGCCGCTGGTTGTTTTGCTGAATGGTCGTTTTGCTGCTGTTGAGGATCTTCCCCATTCAAAAAGGGAATTTCACTTTCTGTTTGAAGCTGGAAAATCCCTTTTTTTTTTTTTTTTTTTTTTTTTTTTTTTCTCCAACTAATCTGTTTGTACTCGGCTCACCAGTTTCTACATTGCTACATCTAAATCTTCTTCTTTTACACGTTCTAAAATTGTATCTTTTAGCCTTTGAATGCTTGTGAAGTTGGAGGTTATAGTAGTGAATGGTGGGGGGTGTAGAGCTTTGCAGACACAATCTGTCCAGTTGTTGTGACCTGATAAATCATTCCAGTCTTGCTTATCCTTGCTGGTATTTACAGCAATAATTATCTGCAGTGACAGGCCTCATAAGCATATTAGGGGGAATCCTCAATCCATCCAGTAACGGGGGCATCTGAGGACACGGTGACAATCTGGCTACATGTAAGCTCTACAGCCACTTTCTTCATTCATTGCCCGCTGTGAATGGCGGCTGGAGAGATCAGAAGGTTTGTGATTTCTTTACTAAATGATCATAGATCTGTATCTGCAGGGCAAAAGAGGGGTGCATCTGCGGGGCAAAAGAGGGGTGCATCTACAGGACTCAGATTCTTGGCCTGCTGCCTTCATCTTCCTTATTGTCTGCATCTGGGACTCGGCTTCCTTTTATGAAGATCGACTCCAATACTCATCTGATGTCGCAACTTTGTTCTTCGAATTGAAATTATAAAAGGGAAAACCTATTCAGTCATGTACCAAAAAGAGAAAAGAGAAAGCGGGACTTTAATGAGACGTGTCAACGCATAATTATTAATAGATTGGCCAGGCACATATAGAATTGGCCTGTATCCAATATAAGTATGATCGGGACATAAATATTCTATAACCAGGGAGACACTGGGCGTAATCACAAAGGATTTACAGCAATATTCGTATAAAACATCGTTTAATACTTCATTAGACATAAAGAGAATTGTTAAAAATCAATCAATCAAAGGTATAGTGGATACAAAGCGTATACAGTTACAGTACAGATAGTTGTTAGATTGTAGGCATCCTTAAGTTGTTAACTCTACGCGTTTCTTGGCTTACAACCAATCATCAGGAGTTCAGATGCATAATAACTAGAAAATAATAAAGCAGCCATTAATCTAATGATTGACATAAACATATCGAGAAAGCAAAAAATACAATAGTACTCACAAGTAAAATGGATAGATGATAAAATGAGAAGGTGGTCCGGCCTGTGAAGTCTCACCCGGGGTTGAGGCAAGGACCAGCCCCCCAGAGGTAACCCCCAAAGGGGAGGAGGCTGCCATCAAAACCAGGACACCCCACACAGTATGGCCCAACGAGAAGGGGGAACCTGGCAAGCGCATGTGGAGTGCTATGGGGGGAGAAAAAGAAATGTGAGTGGAAGTGAGAGTGAAGTGGGAAAACCATCCATTAAAGGACAGATGAAAGTGACAGGGGGGTATAGCAAAAAACGTGGAGCACAAGAGGGAAGTGGAGGGATGATGAATAGTGAGGGGAATATGAATATTAAGAATGTGAAAACATGGATGGCTTTGAGCAGTGAGGGAGAATTTGGTCCCCATCCCACTGTCGACACACAGCGCTGTGTACTGTATATAGCTGACCCTACATACAGCTTATACAGTGCGACCAGCAAGCACAAAAGTACCATGAGATGCAGTTGCTGAGCATTTTCAAAAAGTAGTGCATGGAAATCGCACTGCCCAGGAGCCGCACTGCCCAGGAGCCGCACTGCCCAGGAGCCGCACTGTGTTCCTGTGTACTTCACATGCAGCTCTTCGTGTGAACAGGTCCTAATAATGGCTTCTGTGGGGGTTTTCCTGGTATGCTTCTTTTTTCTGTTTTGCATATTGCCCATTGTGAGATAGATATAGATATTTTTCAGTTGTAATGTAATACAGTGAAGATTGTAAGATGTATGGGGAAGCCTTTTCATCCCGATGGGAGTGTTCCAGTTTATGCTCATGTAGTTATACTCTGGATTTTTTTTTTATGTGGAGTGTTGCTATAGCAGTGGCTTCATTCATCCATCTGGTCAGTACTTGTCTTCATTACCTCCCCCGGCCTTATATAAGCATAACTTGGGCAGTTGCTGTGGTATTTTTGTTGGGAGTCTAAGCTGACACTGCATAGCGATTTGTGTTTACTAGCCATGGAGTGTTGGGAGCCGGAGTTCACTTCCTGCTAGGAGTCTGATCTGCTGGAGAAGATGCTTCATATGTGATGTTATGCAGGATCTGCAGTATCTGTATACATTTTATATGCAGCCTATGGGGGTTTCTGTATACATTGGGGGTTTTCTGTGCACTATACATGGGGTCGGGGGGGGGGGGGTGGTTTATCTGTGCACTATATGTGAGGGGTACATGGGGCCTGTGGGGGGGGGGGGTGTATCTGCACACTATATACATGGGGCCTGTGGGGGGGGGGGGGTGGTTTATCTGTGCACTATATGTGAGGGGTACATGGGGCCTGTGGGGGGGGTGTACCTGCACACTATATGCATGGGGCCTGTGGGGGGGGGGGTGTACCTGCACACTATATACATGGGACCTGTGGGGGGGGGGTACCTGCGCACTATATACATGGGGCCTGTGGGGGGGGGGGTACCTGCGCACTATATACATGGGGCCTGTGGGGGGGGGGGTACCTGCGCACTATATACATGGGGCCTGTGGGGGGGGGGGGGGGTACCTGTGCACTATATACATGGGACCTGTGGGGGGGGGGGTACCTGCGCACTATATACATGGGACCTGTGGGGGGGGGGGTACCTGCGCACTATATACATGGGGCCTGTGGGGGGGGGGGGTACCTGCGCACTATATACATGGGGCCTGTGGGGGGGGGGGGGTACCTGCGCACTATATACATGGGGCCTGTGGGGGGGGGGGGGGGGGGTACCTGCGCACTATATACATGGGGCCTGTGGGGGGGGGGGGGGGGTACCTGCGCACTATATACATGGGGCCTGTGGGGGGGGGTACCTGCGCACTATATACATGGGGCCTGTGGGGGGGGGGGTACCTGCGCACTATATACATGGGGCCTGTGGGGGGGGGGTACCTGCGCACTATATACATGGGGCCTGTGGTGGGGGGGGGGTACCTGCGCACTATATACATGGGGCCTGTGGGGGGAGGGTACCTGCGCACTATATACATGGGGCCTGTGGTGGGGGGGTACCTGCGCACTATATACATGGGGCCTGTGGGGGGGGGTACCTGCGCACTATATACATGGGGCCTGTGGGGGGGGGGGGTACCTGCGCACTATATACATGGGGCCTGTGGGGGGGGGGTACCTGCGCACTATATACATGGGGCCTGTGGGGGGGGGGGGTACCTGCGCACTATATACATGGGGCCTGTGGGGGGAGGGTACCTGCGCACTATATACATGGGGCCTGTGGTGGGGGGGTACCTGCGCACTATATACATGGGGCCTGTGGGGGGGGGTACCTGCGCACTATATACATGGGGCCTGTGGGGGGGGGGGTACCTGCGCACTATATACATGGGGCCTGTGGGGGGGGGGGTACCTGCGCACCATATACATGGGGCCTGTGGGGGGGGGGGTACCTGCGCACTATATACATGGGGCCTGTGGGGGGGGGGGGTACCTGCGCACTATATACATGGGGCCTGTGGGGGGGGGGGGGTACCTGCGCACTATATACATGGGGCCTGTGGGGGGGGGGTACCTGCGCACTATATACATGGGGCCTGTGGGGGGGGGGGGTACCTGCGCACTATATACATGGGGCCTGTGGGGGGGAGGTACCTGCGCACTATGTACATGGGGCCTGTGGGGGGGGGGGTACCTGCGCACTATGTACATGGGGCCTGTGGTGGGGGGGGGGTACCTGCGCACTATATACATGGGGCCTGTGGTGGGGGGGGTACCTGCGCACTATATACATGGGGCCTGTGGGGGGGGGTACCTGCGCACTATATACATGGGGCCTGTGGGGGGGGGGGTACCTGCGCACTATATACATGGGGCCTGGGGGGGGGGGGGGGGGGGTACCTGCGCACTATATACATGGGGCCTGTGGGGGGGGGGGTACCTGCGCACTATATACATGGGGCCTGTGGGGGGGGGGGTACCTGCGCACTATATACATGGGGCCTGTGGGGGGGGGGGTACCTGCGCACTATATACATGGGGCCTGGGGGGGGGGTACCTGCGCACTATATACATGGGGCCTGTGGGGGGGGGGGGTACCTGCGCACTATATACATGGGGCCTGTGGGGGGGGGGTACCTGCGCACTATATACATGGGGCCTGTGGGGGGGGGGGTACCTGCGCACTATATACATGGGGCCTGTGGGGGGGGGGGTACCTGCGCACTATATACATGGGGCCTGTGGGGGGGGGGGGTACCTGCGCACTATATACATGGGGCCTGTGGGGGGGGGGTACCTGCGCACTATATACATGGGGCCTGTGGGGGGGGGGGGGGTACCTGCGCACTATATACATGGGGCCTGTGGGGGGGGGGTACCTGCGCACTATATACATGGGGCCTGTGGGGGGGGGGGGGTACCTGCGCACTATATACATGGGGCCTGTGGGGGGGGGGGTACCTGCGCACTATATACATGGGGCCTGTGGGGGGGGGGGGGTACCTGCGCACTATATACATGGGGCCTGTGGGGGGGGGGGTACCTGCGCACTATATACATGGGGCCTGTGGGGGGGGGGGTACCTGCGCACTATATACATGGGGCCTGTGGGGGGGGGGGTACCTGCGCACTATATACATGGGGCCTGTGGGGGGGGGGGTACCTGCGCACTATATACATGGGGCCTGTGGGGGGGGGGGTACCTGCGCACTATATACATGGGGCCTGTGGGGGGGGGGGGTACCTGCGCACTATATACATGGGGCCTGTGGGGGGGGGGGGTACCTGCGCACTATATACATGGGGCCTGTGGGGGGGGGGGTACCTGCGCACTATATACATGGGGCCTGTGGGGGGGGGGGGTACCTGCGCACTATATACATGGGGCCTGTGGGGGGGGGGGGGGTACCTGCGCACTATATACATGGGGCCTGTGGGGGGGGGGGTACCTGCGCACTATATACATGGGGCCTGTGGGGGGGGGGGTGGGGGTTTATCTGTGTACTATACATGCGGGAAATGTTAACAAAATGGGTCACCTATCAAAGAAGAGTTCATGTTTTGCCTTTTTGGTGGTATGTAGAAAGAAGCCGCCCATCGATCTCCCCATCCCACTTCTACCATTCTATACTTCCCGGTGTGTAGAATTCTTGGCACTGTGGCTTCTCCCACCACCAGCTCGTAGGTCACTACAAGTCATATGAGGTGGTGGGAAGAATCACAGCGGCTGGCAAAGGGATCGTGTATTTCACTTGTTCCCCCAATCGTCCGATAATTGGAGCAATCAGAGCCCGGTACAGGAGGTTGCTGTGTGGGGATTGTTTTTGTTTTTTTTTGTCTTTTTTTTTTTTTAATTTAGAAAGTTTGTATTTTTGGTAGACCAGCTCTGGTATGTAGATGGGGAATACTTGACATATGGGAGGGATAATGTTCCTTTCTCCTCATTTGGCTGCTTGTTGCCTCTCCTTCTGCTCCACTTATTACACATTCATAATGAGAACTCTCCACGGTTCATAATTCAGCCGATGAACGAACGTTTAAAAATATCCTAGTTAGGAAACAATGCAGAGATCTGACACCCCATGTGATGGTATTTTTAGCACTTTTTGTCATGATTTTATTCTTCAGTGGATTCACACAGACAGTGAAGGCCGCAGTACTTGCAGCTCTTGCTTTGTTTTGGATAAAGATTTTATTTTTCTTGCCCCATCATGTCAGACTTTCTGCGGTGACAGAGATCCAACATAGAAGTTTAGGAGCATTTGGTTGCTGCCGGTAATGCTTGAGTGAATTTAATGTTTTCAGTTTCAAAGTAGATATTGAACCCTCGGGGCTCGTTTACACCAGCAATTGGTGTTCACCACCTGTGAAGTGAGGAAGTGACCCACCGCCTCCAAGCCACCTGTCAACTGCCTTCTGAAAAACAATCAACCATGGATCGCATTTTTCGAGGGCAGTTGACAGCTGGCTTGGAGGCAGTAGGTCCCCTTCTGTCTGCCTGCTTTAACGTTTGAAAGATCGTAATGCCGCATACATTACACATGGTGGCAGGGCAGCTGCAGCATGTCTCCGTTTTTTTTGGCATGGGTGGCAGGGGTGCTGCGGCACGGCTCCATTTTTATTGGAATGGGTGGCAGGGCAGCTGCGGCATGGCTCCATTATTAGAATGGGTGGCAGGGCAGCTGTGGCATGGCTCAGTTTTTATTGGCATGGGTGGCAGGGCAGCTGCGGCATGGCTCCATTATTAGAATGGGTGGCAGGGCAGCTGCGGCACGGCTCCGTTTTTATTGGCATGGGTGGCAGGGCAGCTGCGGCACGGCTCAATTTTTATTGGCATGGGTGGCAGGGCAGCTACAGCATTGGCTCCATTTTTTATTGGCATGGGTGGCAGGGCAGCTGCGGCATGGGGTATAATCTTTGCAGCAGCCATGATGCTTTGCTGTGTACCACCCTGTCCAGCTGCCATGTTGGGTTAGATTGGCAGTCAGGGCGGGGGAAGAAGGGCGGTAAAACCACGGCACCTCTTTGGCCGCAAATGTAAAGGAGGCCTTACCGAGCGATATTTCATTTTTTTTGCTTTGTACAATAGGTATTATTCGCTGCCTTGGGCCCCGTTCACATCTCATCAGAACGGGTGACGCACTTTTGGGTACCGTTATTCTTTAATGGCACCCAGAACGCGATGTCATTCTGCCGCTAGACATGATCGCAGCAAAACAGGATTTTTAAAAAAAGCGGCGCTCTTGTGGGCCAATAAGGAGCATGGGTTTCTACTTTTCTGGCCACAAACGCTCACAGGGGCAGCCCGGTGAAGTGAATGGACTGTCCTATGTGTGTCGTGCAAATCGATCCCCCAAAAATCGTGAACGGAAATGCTGGTTCCCAGTACACGGAAGTGTGACTGCAGCCTCATTTTTACATCCTTGTTTCTTCCGGTTTCCAAGCTTTGTTACATTTTAATGCTGCTGAACTCCTGCGGCCTCTTTGCAGCCACTCCTGTCTACATGAACTCTCTGACTGCAAGCCATTTCTCAGGGTGGGTTTCCTGATGGTGACAGTGGTGGACCGGGCCTGTGCAATGTGTGTTTGAATGACTGTTTGTCGTCTCCATCAGATGCCTGGGTGACAACACATGGTGCAGCTGAGAGGAAGAAACAAAGCGTTGTCACCCCTAGAACAGGAAGTGCTTGAACAAGAGCCTTCATGGCAGGATCACTAGGGATTATTTTGAGGTGTGTGTTTGTGTTTGGTTTTTTTGTTTTGTTTTGTTTTTTTTTTGTTTTTGTTTTTTTTTTGTTAGATTGAAAAGTACTTTTGTAATTGCAGTTTTGTAGTGATCCTGATGAATTTTTAGTGATTTGCGTTTTGCATGTTCTTGTGTACTGAGCTGTTCAAGTCTCCGGTTCTCCTCCTGAAGTTATTGTTCCTGATTTATCTGGAATGTGCTGAGCGATCTCTTATAACACCTGCATGGACAAGGCCTTACATATCCCGGAGCCCAGGTAACAAACAATCTGGAACTTGTATCTATCAGCGTCTCCCAGCCTGGAAATGCCTCCTGATTTCAGGAGTCTGGATTGCTGGAGCATTCAATGATCAGCTGTGGGAGATCTCTGAGCAGATGTTGGTGATCTGATTGTGCCACTCAAACGTTTGGTCACTTCCTTGTGCTGTGATTGAGGACAACACTTGTGCTCAGGATTATCTTGTCAGAGACCTGGGAGGAGCAGCCTGGATAATCGGGGAAGACTGAGGCGGCCTCACCCCGGAGGCTTTTCTCTGCTGAGCTGGGGATGTATTTCACTTTTCTGCATGTTCCTTCCATGAGGACCAGATTAGCCATGTGAACCATATTTCTGCCGCTCGGATAGTTCAGCTAGTGGGCCTGCAGGCTGCGGCCTTTTTCCTCTTCTTTGTGGATGACACCGGGGACCTTTTACATCTGAAGCCTGCCTGTAGAGAAAGCCGCGTCCTCATCCTACAACATCAACAGGTTTCCTTTCACTTAAGCTGACCACACGCAGATCACTGCAGGTTCGTAGAAAATTCTGCCGAACGAATTAGAAGGACCAAAATCTCTGCTGACCCATTAGAGCAGGAAAATGTATTACGTTTTCTAAGTGTCTGTGAAATCATCTGCAGACAAGTTTAAAAATTCTACACTTTATTTATATATAAATATTTTTTTTTATTAAAACACAATTTAAAAAATAATAAAATATATATATATATATATATTTATATATTTATTTAAATTGTGTTTTTAATTAAAAAAATTAATTTTATAAAATGCTTTTGGAGTAAAAATATAAAGATTTTCTATCTTAAGATACATTAAAAATTAGTTTATTCAGCTTAGTTATGTAGCATGAGTAGAGCTGGGCGATTTTTTTTTTTTTTTTTTTTTTTTTTTTTTTTTCTAAAAAAAAAAAAAAAAAAAAAAATCTGCGATTTTTCTTAAAACTCAATTAACGATTTGAATTATATATATATATTTTGGACACTGCACCAGTCCTGAGGAGCTGGCTTCACCTAAAAACTCCTGCCCACAGCTCCTCAGAACCGGCACGGGGGGGAAAAAAAAAAATCGATTTTTGCCTAAATTTTTGAATTGATTTGTCCTCTCAACTCGCTTCAAGATTTAAATAGTTTTTTTCCCCAGCCCTAAGCATGAGGCTGTATATTCTGCAATATTTACATTTTTGGTAAACTCATTCAATCCAAGCTCTGCAAGCTGAGAACAACATGCACTGTATTGATGTGTTCACACAATCTTCACAGTAACCATGAGCTAAACCAAAGTTCAGGAATATTGCCTTATCCCATTGTACACTACAAACTGTATGATTGAATCAGTTCTGATATCGCTGTTTTACTAACCCAACAGCTTATTCTAAATGGGAAACCTTCATTTTGTTTGCAAAGGTTCTAAATACCAGCAAGAATAAGTCCTTACATTTTAAAGAGCACCTGTCATTTCAGATCCATCATGGCAGCGCCTGATAGCGGGCGTCCAATCACCTGCTGCCACCATGTCCCTCCCCCTGTTATGTCACAGCCACATCACCAGCCGTCCCATTAAAGTGGATGGGACTGTCGGTGAGCCAACAGCGGGCCAGAGGAGCAGCCGCTGCGGGACAGAGGTGACCGTTGCTCTTTTGAAAATTTATAATTCAAATCAAGTTGATATAAATCGAGCCTTTTTACTAGTGATTTAAATCCACCATTCTCGTTTCAGTTCTTTTTATGCTTGTTGAGATCACTTTTCATGTATGTCAGTTATGTGTCCTGTTTGCACCAACGTTGATGCCATGTCGGTTTTTCCCCCGTGCAGAAAACTGCAGATTCCTGAGCAGAAAAAAAAAAAATCTGCACGTGATACCAGTGTTGTGGTTTTAACAGGGCACATAGAGAACCAATGTGGGTTGTGTTGTGTGTGTGTGTGTGTGTGTGTGTGTGTTTTTTTTTTAATTTTTTTTTATTTGCTTGTTTGTTTTGTGCCATTGCAGAAAAACTGATGTCTCAGGCCTCATTCACACCATGGTTCAAAGTGTTCCAACTGCAAATGATTGGACATGAGCAGTTGCCTTGAAATGTTAGGCCTCTTTCACACATGCGGACCATTCAGATCCGCCTGTCGGTTTTTTCAGGCAGATCTGAACAGTTGCTCCATACAGCTCTATGGAGCGTCTGATGTCGGCGGTGACATGTCCGCTGATATCCAATCAGCCCTGATCTGATCTGCTCGCAAAATCCAGACAGATGGATGTCCTATTTTCCATCCATGTGGGGGATCGGATGAAAATGGACAGGCTGTTCGTAATCATTCGAATTGCTCTCTGACAGGTCTGAGAACCTGACTGAGACCGAGTGATCAAACCCCGCCAATCACTCAGTTCTCAGGACTCCCTGAGCAGAGAGCTGGTAACTGCCAGTCACCACTGTCTGCTTTGGGCCCCCCCCCCTCAGCTCACTGGAGGGGGCCGGAGCAGCCTGCTCAGGCTCTCAGCGGCTCCCTGAGCCAGGTGACGATCCAGGAATTTTAGCGGATCCCGACTTCATTGTTGCCATCTTGCCTGAGCCTAGGCCGGCTCTGACATCAGCTGACAGCAGGCTTCAGCCCGCTGTCTGCTGAAAACGGGTTGCAGGAATGCAGATTGAACTGCACTCCTGTGATCCACGGGAGAAGTACAGCCAAACAAGCTGTTGCCATATTTCTCCTTTTAACGAGAGTATGGGGCATGCCATTCTTTTTCCATCAAACTTGCTTAATTGACTAAGTGCTGGTTCACACTTGTGCGATGTGGGAACACTACGAAACCACTGCGGATTCCCGCATCGCACCCGACTCGCAAGGCAGTTCACACTGCATATGTGAGATGCTGGGAGTGTCAATACAATGTTAATGACACCCCTATCTCAGCTTGCATATCACACTGTGAACTGACCGTTTCGCACATGAACCCGGATTGCATGGGTGTGAACACCCGTGCGATCCGAATCTGGTGTGGATCAAAAAAGGGTCCTGTGATAGTTTGGTCGGAATGCAATGTGAATTCAACCATACTATTTGTATGGCTGAAATCGCAGGGACATCGCATGTGATTTGCACATGTGATCCCCTCCAGATCGGTGGGCAGTCTGTTGTAAACGGACAGCTGGTCCGTTTACATCTGGCTTCCCATAGGGCAGTGCGGGCTGTGTCCATGTCCCCTCGGAGCAGACATGGATTTGTCATCTGGGCTCTCTGCTCATCTCAGCAGGGGATCAATGGACGGGTCCCCTGCTGAGCAAAACTGGATCCGGCTCTCGTGATAAGGACCTTAGTGGTGCACATGCAGTTTATGCTTCCTTAAGACTCTCATCCCTCATGCTTTAACCCCTTGATTGTCTCACTAGTGGTTGCAGCAACGCGGCTGCAGGGTGCTTGCTGAGTGACCCTATTTACTTGAAACGGTCATGTTTGGCAGGCGCTGCACCCCGTGAAAGTGACAGCGGTATAAATCTGGCCACGCTTGGTGGTCATCTGCTCCACTACGCTTAGGGAATGGATCCAATCCATCTGTATTGATCAGATTGGATGTCAGTGGGTATTAAGGGACATATGTCTGACACCCTGTTCTCCATAGAGGGCAACGGATGGCGATCGGTTATGCCTAAAAAAAAAAAAAACAAAAAAAAAAACAAAAAAAAAAAAACTGAAAGGCACCTGATCGGTCCACCTGCATGAAATGGGCCTTGCTGAGGGTAAAGAGTTGACTAGGTTACTTAGAGCTTTCTAACTAGTTATTGAGTTATAGTCCATTTAGGGAAGCCATAGGTGGCCCAGTCCTTTCCTGAATATAGCCATGGATGTTCAGTTGGGTGGTATTAGGGGCTGTATGTGTCCTCAGGGTAGTCATGGGTGACCCATTCTTTTCCTGAATATGGATATTGGTTTAGTGGGGTCAGGGCAGTACATGTCGTCAGGGTAACCATAGGCAGGCCCAGTCCTTTCCTGAATAGGGATATTTGGGTTGGGTGTGGTCGGTGGTAGGTCACCCAGTCTGTTCCTGAATATGGATATTGGGGTGGTACGTGTCCTCAGGGTAGCTGTAGGTGGCCCAGTCCTTTCCTGGCTATGGATATTGGGGTTGGGTGGGATCGGGGTGGTACGTGTCATCAGGGTAGCTGTAGGTGGCCCAGTCCTTTCCTGAATATGGATATTGGGTTGGGTAAATGAATGAGTGACTTGGTATAGCGCTACCTATGCGAACTGATCGCCTCAGGGCGCTTTTTGCCGCCGGTATCCATCTGCGGTATAGCGCGGTCCTTTGCCCCATGGGGTCCTGACACGCTTACAAACACATACACATACAACATACACATATTTGGCCAATTTTTTTTCTACAGGATCTAATTAACCTACCAGCATGTCTTTGGGGTAGGATCGGTGGTAGGTGGCCCAGTCCGTTCCTGAATATGGATATTGGGCTGGGTGGGATCGGGGTGTACGTGTGCTCGGGGGTAGCTGTAGGTGGCCCAGTCTGTTCCTGAATATGGTTATTGGGTTGGGTGGGATCGGTGGTAGGTGGCCCAGTCCTTTCCTGAATATGTATATTGGGTTGGGTGGGATCGGTGGTAGGTGGCCCAGTCCTTTCCTGAATATGTATATTGGGTTGGGTGGGATCGGTGGTAGGTGGCCCAGTCCTTTTCCTGAATATGTATATTGGGTTGGGTGGGATCAGGGCTGTATGTGTCCTCAGGGTAGCTGTAGGTGGCCCAGTCCTTTCCTGAATATGTATATTGGGTTGGGTGGGATCAGGATGGTATGTGTCCTCGGGGTAGCTGTAGGTGGCCCAGTCCTTTCCTGAATATGGATATTGGGTTGGGTGGGATCGGGGTGGTACGTGTCCTCAGGGTAGCTGTAGGTGGCCCAGTCCTTTCCTGAATATGGATATTGGGTTGGGTGAGATCGGGGTGGTACGTGTCCTCAGGGTAGCTGTAGGTGGCCAGTCCTTTCCTGAATATGGATATGGATGTGATGTTGGGTTCGGTGGGATTGGGGCCTCTTTTCTATCTAGACTGTTTGAAGAGACTGTCACTTTGCCAATTAAAGATAAAGTGACAGAGCTATTTAAAGACCACCCATCCGACTTGTAGTCACCTTTTGTGTCCCCCGACACGGCTAGTTACTGGTTTTGGGGTACATGTGACTCCCTCACATGGTGCTCAGACATGGTGGCCAGCTGCTGTCATGTGAGGAGGACACGTCACCAAGCCTGTGTATGTATCAGCAAAATATCTTACACAGGATTGTGGAGGAACACAGAGGCTCGGTGGGATCATAGAGAATGGGTGTAAGTGGTTTGGGGTTGAGCTTTAAAGAGACTTGTGGCAGAGTGACTGTCTCCTTTATGTAGGATTTCAGTTGAGACAATGCAAGTAATTATCTGGAGCTGTTCTATATTCTTTACGCCCCTCACCCCACCCCTTCTTCTTCTTTTTTTTTTTTTTTTTTTTTGAATTTGGAGATGAAGTAGAAAAGCTCCCGGATCTGCTGTCCATAGTAACCAGTAAAGTGTTGGATTTCACTCCATTGATATACTAGACCAGCGCCATCTGGTATGGGATTTCCTTGGAGTCTGCTGAGGTTTCTCTTTGGAAAAGCTCTTCGTCCTTGTGACAAGTGGGGGGGGGATGGGGGTCCAATCAATAAATATCCTTTTTACAGTACTTCTATAGGGTTTGCTGCATTCAGCGCACTTTCTGGGATGATTTTTCCTGCAGCAAACAATACAATTCTGTTCGGACCCTCCCTTTCCAGAGGAGCACGTGGCAGAAGATTTGTAGTTATAGTAACCAATTTAGAAGCAGAGCGTCCGAATCCCCCATATATATTCCGGGGGGGGGAACACGCTGTATGTGAGGAGCATTGAAGTTCCTGGATGTGGCCGGATTGTATCACTATGGATGGAAATAGATGCAGATTCTATATTCTGAGTCCTGAGTAGAGTGCGGTGAATGTGGCGGCTGTGTATTGGGATGGAGAGCGGGAGCGTGCATCTGTTCTTCTCATGACACACGGCTTCCATGTGCAGGCGTGGCCGCTCGCCTTCTGTTCATTCTGTCTGCCATGAGACCGCTATTGGCTGCCTGCAGTGGTGAATAGGAGGGGGGGGGGATAGCTGGGACATGACATCAGAGAGCACAGACCATGATATTGCTTTCCATACAAAGGCTCTGCATTTCCAATACAGCAATGCTTCTATCTTTATTCTTCCCTTTTTTTTTAATTTTTTTTACTTGTGCTGTTCGTATGGCAGCCTGATACCTGCTGCTGTTTTTCTAGGTGTTTTCCAAGAGGTGTTTTTCAGGTGACGCTGATCTATTCATAGCCCGCACCTCGGATAGGAGGATGGTTGTAGCGCGGGGGTAGTTTAAAGTAGAACTCAATCCAAAACGCTCTTGGATGGAGTCGTTGGAGCCTGTGATATTATTTTTCTCTGATACCCCAGGTCAGACTCCATTCGCACTTTACGTTCCTAAAAATGCACACAAAAATTCACAGGGAAATTATTATTAATAAATTATATATATATATATATATATATATATATATATATATATATATTATAATTTGCTGTGCATTTCAGAAACATGCTACAAGCACATGTTGCTCATGCGGTGCCATTAAACGTTAATGGCACTCCAAATGCGGTTAGCTGGTGTGCGTTTTACCGCGCAGCTAACATGCTACAAACACTCGCCGCTCCGTGCCCAAAAAGGAGCTTCTTTGGATCGTCTGTCACGCATAGGGCAGCCCAGTACCAGTGAATGGGCTTCCCTGTGTGCAATAGGTACATGCCTGTCCTGCCTAACCTGCATTAAAAAGATGTGTACTGAAAGCGGAGTTCCACACAAAAATGGAACTTCCGCTTTTCGGAACCCTCCCCCCCCCCCCCCCTCTGGTGTCACATTTGGCACCTTTCAGGGGGGAGGGGGGTACAGATACCTGTCTAAGACCGGTATTTGCATCCACTTCCAGCATAGACTCCCATGGGAGTCTACGCCTCTTCCTGTCACTTCGCGCTGTCTGCTGAGAAACACGCAGCTCCCAGGAGATAGCAAGGACCATCCAGATCGTGCAGCGCGACTCGCGCATGCGCAGTAGGGAACCGGGAAGTGAAGCCGCAATGCTTACTTCCTGATTCCCTCACCTAGGATGGCGGCGGCAGCTGCCGAGAACCGAGCGGGTTCTCGGCGTCGCCTGCCGACATCGCTGGACCCTGGGACAGGTAAGTGGCCATGTATTAAAAGTCAGCAGCTGCAGTATTTGTAGCTGCTGGCTTTTAATATTTTTTTTTTTGGTTGATGTAGGTGGACT